>JARQWZ010001669.1:0-90000 GCA_033150135.1 Gobio occitaniae
GAGGCCCATGTACACGCCCATCGCTGACTCTACAGGGGTTCCTTCCATCCCTCAGTCCAACCACAGTCCTCCTCAGCACTGGGACCAGCAGCCCGTCTACACACAGCTGTCAAGACCCTGAGGACACGCGTCATTCCACTCTCTTTAAACACACACTTGAATTCACCCACACACACACACACACACACACACACGGGGGTTTTTGTGAAATGTGGGGACATTCCATAGGCGTAATGGTTTTTATACCGTACAAACCGTATTTTCTATCCCCTTACACTGCCCCTGCCCCTAAACCTACCCATCACACACACACAGACACACACACACACACACACACACACACACACACACACACACACACTGCCCCTACCCCTAAACCTACCCATCTCTCACACACACACACACACACAACCTACCCATCACACACACACACACACACACACACACTGCCCCTAAACCTACCCATCACACACACACACACACACACACACACTGCCCCACCCCTAAACCAACCCATCACACACACACACACACACTGCCCTAAACCTACCCATCACACACACACACACACACACACACACACACTGCCCCTACCCATCACACACACACACACACACACACACACACACACACACACACACACACACACTGCCCCTACCCTAAACCAACCCATCACACACACACACACACACACACTGCCCCTACCCCTAAACCTACCCATCACACACACACACACACACACACTGCCCCTACCCCTAAACCAACCCATCACACACACACACACACACACACTGCCCCTACCCCTAAACCTACCCATCACACACACACACACACACACATACACACACACACACACACACACACACTGCCCCTAAACCTCCCCCTCACAGGAGACTGTGCAGTTCACTTTCTGTGAAAAAAACCTCATCCTGTGTGATTTATAAGCATTTTGAAAAGTGAGGACATGGGGAACGTCCTCATATTTCACCCTCTTTTTGTAATACCCGTGTCATTATACACATTTGTCCTGATATTTCACAAAAACATGCCCACACACACACGACGATGTAGGAAAGAAAGCTGGACTTTGAGAGAAAAAAAAAAAAAACGGCTCCCAACGTGCCTTTTTAATCGCCTGAAATTGTGATTAGAATATATATATATTTTTAGCCTTGATTGCAAGAAGAGAAACATTTTCGAGAAATGATTCCTCTGTGAGGACTTATTGATTATTGATACTTTAATATGTACTGTGTATGTTTTCTTAACATGTATTTCCGGCCTTTTGTGTTTCTTGTAGAAAAGTCTATTTTTACTAAACCACTCTTGGCTTTGTTTTTCTTTTTTCCTCTTCTGCCCACTAATAACACCCTTTATTGTCCTCGTGCGGTGCATTTTATATTTCATAGTTTGCGTTCGTACCCCTTTATTTATGCCGTTTTTTTAAAGGTGTCGCCGGCTCACGTCTTTATCCCCCCACATCAGTGCCTGTCAAACGCTGGAGGGAATTAGCGGGAATAAATCTACGTGGCAGCGGCAGCTGAGAATTTCCCGAGCGTCTAACAGCATGTGTCGCAGCTCCAGGAAGTGCCCTTTGACCCCTGCTTGTCATTAGCTGCCCGTGTCATATTACAGCCCCCCATCTTAACCCCTTTAATTTATTTATTAGTATTAATTTTATTTCAAAGAAATTATTTGCATTTTATTCTTTAATACTTTATACAAAAAAACCAATTGTTATTTTTGCGCGCCTCTGAACATATAATCCAACGGGCCATTTAGACAGAGGGCTGGTACTTAATTCTGTATTCCTCATGTTTATTTATCGTATGTAGATTTTTCTATTTTAAATGTTTATTTGTCCTTATTTCTAACCAGTCGTGTAAAGCACAAAATACTGTTGCGGTTTCTAAAACAAGGCTGATTAAACTGGAAGAGTAGTGTTTTTACCGTTAGTTGGCTTCTAGGTTTTTTCCCCTTTTCCACGTTTGTGCTTTTGCTCAGCGATCGGATGTTGAGATCTTTTCTACACGAGACTGAACAAGTTGTTTTTGTCTTTAAAAAGTTTAACATTTTACTGCCTTTGGAGAAGCTCATCTTTTGTATTATATTTGCAATAAAAGTGAGAATAAAACAGACACCTATACGACTGTTTCTTGTGCCCTAGCGTGTGTGTGTGTGTGTGTGTGTGTGTGTTGCGTAAGCGCAGATGAAGCAGCGGGAGGGCTGGACACTCAGAACAGCGTGTTGTTTTCCTGTGTGCTTCCTGATGTTTGCTCCTCGAAACGGTCAGCAAAGTCCGTCATGCCAAAGACATCATGTTCTGCTGATTTATTGTCATCTCCAACACTCTTTGGTGATGGAGTCATCTGTACCAGTTCATAAACACAAGAGCAGAAACAACAAACATCTGCTGGTTTTAAACATCATCGAGAATCGATGTTTCACACACATTTACCGATGATAAACGTTATGTAGCATACATGCTCAGATCCCTTTGTAAATATGGGATAGTATTAATAAACGTATCAGATTGGTGTGTGAAGGAGAAACCCACAGCGGTCAGTGGAGGCCATCGGTCGCAGCTGTTTCAACAGGGCAGGTATTAATGTCACCATACACACAGAAATTATGCCTCAAAACTAACATTTGCCCAGGATATGAGATGAGACATTTCTGTCAAGATATGCCGAAAATGCTAAATTATCTGCTCAAATCTATCCATCCATCCATCCATCCATCCATCCATCCATCCATCCATCCATCCATCCATCCATCCATCCATCCATCTAACTATCTATCATTTGATCCATCCATCCATTGTTCTATCTATTGTTCCATCCAATCAATCAATAAATCAATCAACCGATCACCCGACCGTCCGTCCATCCATTCATCCATCCATCCATCCATCCATCCATCCATCCATCCATCCATCCATCCATCCATCCATCCATCCATCCATCCATCCATCCATCTAACTATCATTTGATCCATCCATCCATTGTTCTATCTATTGTTCCATCCAATCAATCAATAAATCAATCAACCGATCACCCGACCATCCGTCCATCCATCCATCCATCCATCCATCTAACTATCTATCATTTGATCCATCCATCCATTGTTCTATCTATTGTTCCATCCAATCAATCAATAAATCAATCAACCGATCACCCGACCGTCCGTCCCTCCATCCATCCATCCATCCATCCATCCATCCATCTAACTATCTATCATTTGATCCATCCATCCATTGTTCTATCTATTGTTCCATCCAATCTATCAATAAATCAATCAACTGATCACCCGACCGTCCGTCCATCCATCCATCCATCCATCCATCCATCCATCCATCCATCCATCCATCCATCCATCCATCCATCCATCTAACTATCTATCATTTGATCCATCCATCCATTGTTCTATCTATTGTTCCATCCAATCAATCAATAAATCAATCAATCAATCAATCAATTGATCGACCGTCGGTCCATCTATCCATCCATCCATCCATCCATCCATCTACCTGTTAATTGATTCATCCATCCATTGTTCTATCTATCGTTTCATCCATCCATCCATCCATCCATCCATCCAATCAATCAATCAATAAATCAAACAAACAATTAATCAATCAATCATCCATCCATCCAACTATAACTGTTCAAAAGTTTGGAAAAATGTTATACTTTTATTTAAACTAATTAAGTTACAACAAAGACATTGTTACAAATGGGTCTTTTCAAATATATGCTGTTCAAATATATGACAAAAATCACAAAAATCTGAAGCAGTACGACTGTTTTCAACACTGATAATAATCATACATGTTTCTTGAGCATAAATTGATTTGTGAAGGATCATGTGACACTGAAGACTGGAGTAATGATGCTGAAAATCCAGCTTTGATCAATACAGTTCAAAAGTATATTGCAATATAAAACATTTATTTATAAATAACAAATAAATGCAGCCTTGGTGCGCAGAAGAGACTTCTTGCAAAAACAGAAGAAAAAAAATGTTCATACTCCGAACTTTTGAATGGTTGTCTGTGTGCATTTGTAATTCCAACACAATTTGTAAACCTTTCCCTACCATTAAAAAATCATATTTTATCCACAGCTTGGCATGCCGGTAAAGACCGGATTCTTCACACGAATGTGCAGAAAACTCAACGCTCAACTCAGAGACCCAGACTGGGGCTGAGGAAAGGGTGGAATGACTGAAAGCAAGTGACAGAGAGTCAAATACAGATAAAGAATGTGAAAGGGATTGAAGGGAAAGAGCTATGACTTCAGCGAGCTCTGCATCTGTAGAAGCCATTAGGATGGTCACTCTCACAACGCCAAAACAGCGGATTCTGCCATCGGGTGGGGAAGAACTAAACAGCTCCGCTGATGAAAACCATCATTGTCACCTCTCGCAATGCTCCAACGGGCCGGTCCCCTATCCTAAATGTGCTAATGGCCCCCTCATTTCAATCAATATGTCTTATTATTGATTACGGTAATAAAGTTGAGGCTGAGGAATTTAACGTAATAAATGTAGCCGTTCCTGAGTTTTTTATTGAGCAATAAAAGCGGCAATATATTTTACTGACATTCTGGAAAAAACTTCACTTCAAGAGTTCTTAATGAAACATCCAAACACAAGTTTGGGGCGCACTTGAAGTTTGTCCAGACCGGATTGTACCGAAGGAGCGCACACCCTCACGTACCCTCAGGACAGCTGAGCGGAAACAGAGACAGCGCTGGAGTGGCCCATTCTGTGGGCAGTTTTCCCAGGAGAAGCCCATTAATATTCCAGAGAGACGGCGTGCAGGGAATCTCTCTCCTCCGAGCCCAATGGGTGGTCCTTTCAAATGCAAAATAAGAACACAAAATAAGGATGAAAAAGAGGAATCTGGCAACTTCCCACTTCACTCTAACAAAGCAACCAGGGAAAAAAAAGCATAAAAATAAACGCATGCACACATGACCAAAGCAGGTGGACTGCAGTATCACATGTGAGGAGAGAATACAGGATTTAATTCACTTAAGCTTGTTTGATTTATAATAGCAACAATTAATTACAATGTAGATTCAGGGGAACTGTAACACTTTACGGTTTTTGTCAATTTATTCTGAAAATGTTCAGCCTCAATATTTGACACTTTTCCTCAAAAGTCTTCAATGTTAGAAGTGATAATCTTGGGAAATGTAACACTTTTATTTAAATTAGTGACAATGAAGACTGTTACAAAAATGCATTTTCAAATATATATTGTTCAATTTAGCCCTGTAATCTTTTTTGGGTAACACTTTATTTTGCCACACTTTAAAAAAAATCCCCGTAAAATTTACGGTAAAAAAACGGCAGCTGTGGTTGCCAGAACTTCACCGTAAAAAAATACGGCAGTAACGTTTTAGGTTTTTAGGGACAGCACCATATAATTTAAAGGTTTATAATGTAATAATTACGTTTTTAAAAAAATTTCTTTTACAGTTCAAAACCATATAATTCAAAGGTTTATATGGTAATGATTACGGTAAAAAAAACACATATTTCATTAACTGAAATAATGTTAAATTACCAACCTATTGAAATACTATTATCTGTTATGTACCTTTGATATATACGGATAACCACCAATCACAATGTAGATGAGAGTCACGTGATGAATCAAAGCTCATCACAAGCAGCTTTTAAGAGGACAATACTAAAATATAGAAGGTGCTCAGTGACATTCACACAAACACTAAACACCATCATGGTCAAACTTAAATTTAAAAAATGCAATAAACATTAATTTACCAACATCAGATCTAACATAAACCCCTAATGTACATAACTGATTAGAAAAAACAAAGAAGAAACATAGTTATTGCAATGAAAATACATCAAATGCGAAGTGTCACGCTGGGAACTCTGGGAATGTGAATTTACGGGTTTTTCACTGTAAATTACACAATGACTTGTTCTTTTTCACTTCCAAAACCTATAAATTTAACAGTATTTTACTGTAAAATGAAATAAAATGTAAGGTTAGATCTATTACAGTTATTCACCGTATATAGTACGGATACTTTCTGTTAACCAATTAACTGTTTTTCACCGTAGCATTTTGAACTTTTTACAGTGCATGTCGTTGTTATGCTGCGTTTACACCAAAAACGTGAATTGAGCGTCTGGAGCGAGTGATTTCCATGTTAAGTCAATGTAAAGGCCTGTTCACACCGGGACAATTTTCCGACGCGTTTATCGCCGACGTTTCGAAACAAAGGGCGCCAATGTGTGTGTGCACACTGACGTGCAAAATGCCAGAAGTAAAAGCATAATTAAAAAAAAAAAAAATTATTTTGACGCGTCGTGTTAACAACTGGCCGACCAATGAGATCAGTGCTTTTGTTCACATGCCTGGAGCTGCTGAAGTGACAATAAAACACGACTTGGTTGTGCTCAAGCACAAAACCGTCTTGCCGAGCAAACATTGATATGATGAAGAAGTAGAAAGTAGACAAAGAAGAAGATGAGCTGCTAATGCTTGACGTGTGTCTGAAGGTCCTGCGGCGCAATAGACGCGTTTAGCGTTGTACGATGGACGCGATTTCGCCTCAATCGCGTGTCCAGTTCGCACATTTCGTTTAAAGCAAATTCGCGTCTGAGTTGAAAAATCTGAACTTTGGCGCTGTTGCGCCGCATTAACCAATCAGGAGCCTGCTCGTGATAAACGGTGGCAGACCTGCCTGGAGTCATTTGTTCAACATGGAGGAACGACTGATATTGGTGGTGAGCAGTCACACTTAACTTTATGACTCTAGTTCATATTTCTACAGAGAGAGGAATAAAAAGGACCTCGCTTGGAAGAGTGTCAGTGAGGATACTGGGCAACATGGTAAGTTGTATATACAAATTTCACTTTTGAGTCATATTATCGACCCTGCTAACCAGCTAGCAAGCTGCCTTGCCACTATTTTACAACAATTTTCCCCCTGATATACACTCAAAAAAACATGGTGCCTTAAGTGGTTCTTGGCTCGTAATCATAGGGAACCACTTTTGGTGCTATATAGCACCATATCTTAACATGTTCTGTATGGTAGTGGTGCTATATAGCACCTCAGTCATCCCCAAAAAAACGCTGAAGAACCACTGAAGCATCAAGATTAGTGCAATATAGCACCAAAAGTGGTTCCCCTATGATTACGAGCCAAGAACAACTTTTAGTGCTATATAGCACCATTTTTTTAGAGTGTACAGAAACTTTTCGCTAACAAAATGTGTTTATTCAGAGGATGTCTGCTGAAAAAAGTGGAAAAGCCTCAGCAAATTTCGCCTCAAACGTGTGTCTATTTCGCTTCAGACGCTCGATTTATAGGCACGTTCAATTCGCTGTGGATTAAAAATGTTCGAGTGTCCAACTAGACGTGATAGACTCATTTGGCGCTCTATTCGTGTTCGGTGTGTCTTTTCAAATAAATGTTGTTCAATTTAGCCCTGCAATCTTTTTTGGGTAACACTTTATTTTACCATGACGTTCTTATTCTGCATTTACACCAAACGCCAATTTAGCGTCTGAAGCGAGTGATTTCCATGTTAAGTTAATGTAAAGGCGCGTTGACGCGCGATTTTGCCTCATTCGCGTGTCCAGTTTGCGCATTTTATTTGGTGCTTTTAAGTGCATTCACACATTTTAAGTAAATGTCTGACGCCCGAGTTGAAAAATCTGAACTTTGCCGTCTGTTTCACTTTTGAGTCATGTTATCGAGCTGCCTTGCCGCTATTTTACAACTATTTTCCCGCGAATATATATCACTAACAAGATAATGTGTTTATTCAGAGGACATCTGCAGAAAAAGTGGAAAAGCCTCAGCGAATTTCGCCTCGAACGCGTGTTTATTTCGCTTCAAACGTTTGATTTATACGCGCATCCAATACGCCGTGGACGGCGAGTGGATTCAAAATGTTCAAGCATCCAATTAGACGCGATAGACGCAAATCTTACACTCTATTTCACACGTTACATGTAATTATTATAGTAATAACTATAAATTATGCATAATTACATTACAATTAACCCTAAACCAAACCCTCATCGCAATCCTAACCCTATAGTAAGAATGTGTAATTAATATTACTCAGTACTTTTTGAGTAATGTAGCTATGACATTTTACTGTGTCCTTGTTACATATGTTACATGCACTTATCATAGTAATAACAGTAAATTATGCATAATTACATGCAGATAACTCTAAATCAAACCCTAATCCTATGGTAAGTACATGTAGTCAATTAATATTACTCAGTACTTAAATGTATAATTACACTGTAACAATGACACATTAAACTAAAGTGTAACCCACTTTTTAGTGTAATTGTTACATATGTTACAAAATACAAACAAACACACACACACACACACACATTTGAGGTGGTTGATCGCTGATCGATTGCTCCTGCCTGATCGATTGCTCCTGTCTGCCTGCTGTGTCTGTTGCTCTGTAGCTCAAGTCTGTAGCTCTGTAGAGCCTTGCTTACGTTTGAATCTTTATTTTGATATTTCCTCTTTCTTCTACTGCTAAATATAACTTACTCATCACCATACATTGTTTAAAAATTGCCTATCACGTTAAATTTGACATCGCTAGCTTTTAATCTAAATCACCATCACACATTAGCATTTCGCTAGCCTGTTAGCTTGTTATCTCTGCACCTGGGTCTCCCTTTTTCTGAGTTCATGTGAAGCACCCACTGAGTATCCTGTTGAAAGTGCCCTAGTCATTGGCGATTCTATTACACGGAACGTGAAGATAGAGACACCAGCCACCATAGTCACTTGTTTACCGGGAGCCAGAGCACCTGACATCAAAGCAAATTTAAAAGTGCTGGCTAAAGCTAATCGTAAATTCTCTAAGATTATTATTCACGTCGGCACTAATGATGTTCGACTTCGCCAGTCGGAGATCACCAAAATTAACATTAAAGAGGTGTGTGAACTCGCTAGTACGATGTCTGAGGCTGTTTTTTGTTCTGGACCGCTCCCTGTAAAAAGGAGTGATGAGATAGTTAGCAGACTATCATCACTCAATGGCTGGTTTTCTAAGTGGTGTCTGCAAAATAACATAGGGTTCATAGACAATTGGAAAAGTTTTTGGGGCAGACCTGACCTGTTGAAGAAGGATGGCATCCATCCCTCTTGGGGTGGTGCCGCTCTTCTCTCTAGTAATTTGGCACATAGTCTTAGAGCTAAACCTTGACTCACTAGGGCCAAGGTCAGGAAGCAGACAAACTGGCTAAACCGACCGTCTGCTAGCTGTCTCACGTTACCGGAGTCAGATAAATCCCAGCACATAGAGACTCTTTCACCTAGATATTATCATATAGAGACTGTGTCTGTTCCCCGAATTAGTAAATACAAAAAAACATCAAAACCATTCAACAGTAAAAATGTAATTGACGTCCAACAAATAAACAAAAGATATAATACAGATGAACAATTGATAAAGATTGGGTTGCTGAATATTAGATCCCTTTCCCCAAAAGCTCTTATTGTTAATGATATTATTACAGATAATAATCTAGATGTGCTCTGTTTGACAGAAACCTGGCTAAAACCTGACGACTACATTATCTTAAATGAGTCCACCTCCCAAGATTATTGTTATAAACATGAGCCGCGTCTGAAAGGTAAAGGGGGAGGGGTTGCTGTAATTTATAATAATATCTTCAGTATTACTCAGAAGTCTAGTTTCAAATATAATTCCTTCGAAGTTTTGGTGCTTTATGTAACGCTATGTAGTGTACATGATAAAACCCGTTCAACATTTGTGTTAGCTACAGACTTTATCAAAGAATTTGCTGATTTTCTATCAGAGTTAGTACTGGCCATAGATAAAGTACTAATTGTTGGTGAATTTAATATCCATGTAGACAACGGAAAAGACGTATTGGGATTAGCATTTAAAGACACACTAAACTCTATTGGAGTTAGGCAACACGTGTCAGGAGCCACTCAACGCCATAATCATACTTTAGACCTAATATTGTCACATGGAATAAATGTTGATACCGTTGAAATTCTGCAGCAGAGCGATGACATCTCAGATCAATACTTAGTATCATGTATACTTAATTTAGCTAAGGTTGCAAAGCCGCCCCCTCGCTTCAAAAATGGCAGGACAATCACTGCCGCTACTAAAGATTGCTTTTTAAATAATCTCCCTCATCAGTATCATCTGCTCAGCATCCCAGATAGTATAGAAGAACTCGATGTTGCAACAGAAACTATTGACTCTCCCTTTTCCAGTACTTTAGACACAGTTGCTCCTCTGCGCTTAAAGAAGATTAAAGAAAATAGTCCAACGCCGTGGTACAACGAGCACACCCGGGCCCTTAAAACAGCAGCCAGAAAAATGGAGCGCAGCTGGAAGAAAACAAAATTAGAGGTATTTCGTAATTCGTGGAAAGAGCACATGATCACATACAGAAAGGCCGTAAAAACTGCTAGATCTGCTTATTTCTCAACTCTCTTGGAAGAAAACAAACACAACCCAAGGTATTTATTCGATACAGTGGCTAAATTAACCAAAAATAAAGCTTCAACTTCTGATGGTTGTAAACAGCACAGCAGTAATGACTTTATGAACTTCTTCACATGTAAGATTGATAATATTAGGAAAAAGTTTTTAACCATGCAGCCGTCTACTACAGCATCACATCAGACAGAGCATTGTAGTGTCACTGAGGAAAAATTACACTCATTCACTGCTATAGGAGAAGAAGAATTGGCTAAACTCGTTAAATCATCAAAATCGACAACATGTATGCTCGACCCTATACCGACTAGGCTATTAAAAGAGATGCTACCAGAGGTCATAGATCCTCTTCTTAATATCATTAATTCATCTTTGTCATTAGGATATGTACCGAAAACTTTTAAGTTGGCTATTATAAAACCACTTATTAAAAAACCGCAACTTGATCCTACAGATTTAGTCAATTATAGACCAATCTCAAATCTACCCTTTCTGTCAAAAATACTTGAAAAGGCAGTGTCTTCACAATTATGTTCCTTTTTAGAAAGAAATGGTATCTAGGAGGATTTCCAGTCAGGATTTAGACCGTATCATAGCACTGAGACTGCTCTCATCAGAGTTACAAATGATTTACTCTTATCATCTGATCGTGGCTGTATCTCTCTATTAGTGTTACTCGATCTTAGCGCTGCATTTGATACTATCGACCACAACATTCTTTTGAATAGACTCGAAAATTATGTAGGTATTAGTGGAATTGCAGTATCATGGTTTAAATCATACCTATGCGACCGTTATCAGTTTGGAGTAGTAAATGAAGATATGTCACACCGATCGCAAGTTCAGTATGGAGTACCACAAGGCTCAGTGCTAGGACCGCTACTCTTCACCCTGTACATGCTACCACTGGGAGATATCATTAGGAAGCATGGCGTTAGTTTTCATTGTTATGCTGACGATACTCAGCTCTATATTTCTTCACGCCCTGAAGAAACTTACCAATTCACAAGATTAACGGAATGCATAGCTGATATAAAACATTGGATGACCGGTAATTTCCTGCAACTCAATTCAGAAAAAACTGAATTTTTAATTATTGGACAAAAAAGCTCCACAAGTAGTAGCCTAGAATACTGTTGAACACTTGATGGCTGTTCTGTCAAGTCCTCGTCGTCAGTGAGGAACCTGGGTGTGCTCTTTGATACCAATCTTTCGTTTGAAAGCCACGTCTCTAGCATCTGTAAAACTGCTTTCTACCATCTTAAAAATATATCTAAATTACGGCACATGCTCTCAATGCAAAATGCTGAACAACTAGTTCATGCGTTCATGACCTCAAGGCTAGATTATTGTAATGCTCTACTGGGTGGTTGCCCTGCTCGCTTAATAAATAAACTCCAGCTGGTCCAAAACGCAGCAGCTCGAGTTCTTACTAGAACCAGGAAGTATGACCATATTAGCCCAGTTCTGTCAACACTGCACTGGCTGCCTATTAAACATCGCATACATTTTAAAATCTTACTTATTACTTACAAAGCACTAAATGGTTTAGCTCCCCAATACTTGAGCGAGCTCTTAACATATTATACTCCATCCCGTCTACTGCGGTCTCAAAATTCTGGCCAGTTGATAATACCGAGAATATCCAAATCAACTGCAGGCGGTCGATCCTTTTCCTATTTAGCTCCAAAACTCTGGAACAGTCTTCCTAACATTGTTCGGGAAGCAGACACACTCTGTCAGTTTAAATCTAGACTAAAAACACATCTCTTTACTGTGGCATACACATAAAACACTTTTTCAATGAAATGATTGTTAGGCTGCATTAACTAGGTCAGCCGGAACCAGGAACACTTCCCATAACACCTGATGTACTCGTTACATCATCAGAAGAATGGCATCTACGCTAATGATAGTCTCTCTGTTTTATCCCGAGGTTTACTGCAGTCAGCCGGATCCGGGCCGTATCCAGATCAGATGGTGGACCTGCGCCCAGAGAAGACCAACACAGGACCCTGAAGTGTCTGCAGAGACCGTGATTAGACTCCCCCTGCAACTGCCTCATCGACACGGCATCTCAATAAACCCGTCTCCGGCGTGTTGACTGAGATTGTTCGAATATTACAATTAAATAATACTTAAATCGATATGTAATCCTCAATAAACCCGTCTCCGGCGCGTTGCCTCCGATCATTCGAATATTGCACTTTAATAATTATTTAATCAACATCATCCTCAATAAACCCGTCTCCAGCATGTTGCCCCCGGTCCCTCGAATATTCTGATCTATTATGACCTCTGAGCTGTAAAGCTGCCAGAATAATAATAATAATCATATGCTGTTTGTTAATTGGCCAGAGGAGAACTGCCACCCCGACTGAGCCTGGTTTCTCCCAAGGTTTATTTTTCTCCATTAGGTCACCTGATGGGGTTTTGGTTTCCTTGCCACTGTTGCCTCTTGCTTGGCGTGCTCAGTTGGGGACACTAAATTTTTCAACTAAACATCGAAATAAATCTAAATAATAAACTAAATTAACCATTTAAACTAAATTACTGATCGAATTATTGATCTAAAGCCCACACTGTCACTGTATGATAATTGAAATGAACTGATGACATCAGCGTTTTTTTCCAGAATGGCTATACAGCTGAATAAAATTATGCTGCATTATTTTCCTGTTTAACACTGTAAAGCTGCTTTGAAACAATCTACTTTGTGAAAAGCGCAATATAAATAAAGTTGACTTGACTTGACTTGATATGTTACATAGTAATAACTGTAAATTACATAATTACAAGTAATTAATCCTAACCTTAACTCTATAGTAAGTAGTTAATAACATTACTCAGTACTTAAATATATAATTACACTGTAACAATGGCACATTAAAATGAAGTATAACCCACTTTTTAAGTGTCATTGTTACATATGTTACATAGTAATAACTGTAAGTTATGCATAATTACAAGTAACTAACCCTAACCCTAACTCTATAGTAAGTAGTTAATTATTATTACTCAGTACTTAAATGTATAATGCACTGTATTGACACCTAAATAATATGAACACACAACTTTTGATTTTAATAATGCATAAATGCTGAAATTAAAGATGAGCTGATATTAATAAATACTTTTTCATTGTGAGTTCATGTTAACGTAGATGGAATATTACTAAAATGCATTTTGTGAGGAAAGTAATAACCCTGTTATGAGTAATTTATTACAGTCATCCCTGCTCTCCCGTAAACATGCAACTAGTCTATCGACGAGGAAAGTAATTATTTTGTGGCCTCATTTTTTGTTGCCATAAAAAGCCAGTCTACTCGGTTGCATCTGCATTGAACTCATTAAAAACATCAGGAGCAAGAATTTGCCTATTCAAATTTCAGCCCCTGGGGTGAACTTGTTTGCTTATGCTGCGCTAAACAGAATACAGTACGAAGCTCGGTTACAAACGCATGTCTCCGCTGTATAACTGGACTTTTCCACCTCGGCTCGGGCAGCATGCAGTCCTGCTACACCCCGAAGGATCTCACCCCTGCGCCTCCACATAGCATCACCCCGCTGTCATTGTCCCCCAGGAGCTCCACAAAAGGGACCGTTTGACCTCCGAACACACCCCCATTTCCTCTCTTTTGAAAGTGTCCTGGCCCACTGAAAGTCTCATTGCGACTCAAAGGAAACTGTACATCAATAAAAGATGGCCAGCCAAACCTCATAGAAAAAAAAGTGAAGAAAAGCACTCGCATTTCACCCCAGCTGAAATTGACAGAGTGGGCCACTTGCTTCCTAGCAACAGACGCCTACAGCACAGGAAGTTGCAAGTTCACAGTTCAGTTTGGTGTGGCCGGACTCCCTCGGACCTCTGAGTTGAATAGATGCACGAGGTCACATCCTTTTATTATTGGAACTACTTTTAATGGCATTCACACTTTGAAATGTCACGGATTAAAAGCACAATATGCACGATTTTGGGATTGCAATATCCCAAAACCACTAGAGCAATGTTATATATGTTGTTGACTAGTGTACTTACAAACCCCAAATTTTTCCAATAATGTTTAAATCCAGAGAAATATGCTATTTTAACCAGTTATTAGAATGAAATAAGATAAAAAGCCACTCAAGTGTACTTAGAGTACACTTTCATGACTATGTTTTTGAACACACTTCAGTACAATTATAAAAAATAATCCTTTGTAATGACGGCAGATTAAAAGTTTTACTTTAAAGTAGCTAAATCATTATACAATGTCCCTTTTTACAAGATGTAAAATAATTATCTGATGTCCCCAGAGTGTGTATGTAAAGTTTTAGCTCAAAATACCCCACAGATCATTTTTATAGCATGTTAAAATTGTCACTTTTTGAGGCCATTTTTGTGTGTGTCCCTTTAAATGCAAATGAGCTGCTGCTCCCGCCCCCTTTCAGGAAGAGGGCGGAGCTTCAAGAGCTCGTGTTAGCAGCTCCGATTACCTCACGCACACACACACTGAAAATGTCAGAAACTGTTCAGCCTTTTATGATCAAACCGGAGTCGGACAATGATGGAGAGACTCCAGAAGAAGAGACAACATGTAGAACGAGACTGGACGATTCTGAAGGGATAGAGGATGAGTTTATGAGTTCAGTCATCGATCTTCAGCCATCGATTAGCATATTCTGTCGTGATAATCTATAAAGCGCTGGTGTGGGGTAAGATGAGCCAGATAATATCTGCTGCTGAAGAGAGAACAGGGATAGTTTAGTGTAATTACGGTTATAACTGATGATGTCGTCTTGCTTTATGACATGCGTCTGCATTTGTGTTCGTACTGTATCAATAAATGTGAGAGACGGACGACAGCTTGAGCGACTCTTCCTCTTCTCCACATGTTCCCGGGGGCGGGGTTATGCAAATGTTAGGGTTAGTGATGTCACTGACTCGTTGTAGTCCCTACCAGCCGTTTGTTGTAGTCCTTAAAAGAGATTTCTGTAAAAGAAAATATCTCCCTTTGCTTTGAGCTTTGAGCGTCGTTACTTTGCAGATGTTGTTTATGCTCAAACAGCGACACTACACACACACTAAAGTTTAAAAAAGTAAAATCATAATCAACAACCCCTTTAAATGTTTTTTAGTTCTTTAAAGAAGTGCAATAATTTTACTAGCACATGTAAAGTACAGTACTAGATTATAATTTTAACTGTAGTGTGCTAAATTACATTTAAACTTAATATACTGTACATGTAATAAATTGCAACCCAGTGATTACAAATACATTTTAATTTGTGACATCCAAGTTCCAATAAAAATGACATTCAAGTATATTTTAGTTTACCATAAATGCTTGCTAGTACACTCAGCAATACACGTTAATCATATTTCAATGACAATACAAGTAATTATGAAATTACAATAAGCACTCTTAAGTTCAACTAACTGCATTTAATGTAAAGTATTTTCATTTAATTGTAAATTGCATGCAATTAAAGGGTTAGTTCACCCAAAAATGAAAATTCTGTCATTAATTACTTCCCCTCATGTCGTTCGACACCCGTCAGACCTCCGTTCATCTTCAGAACAGAAATTAAGATATTTTAGTTGAAATCTGATGGCTCTGAAAGGCCTCCATTGACACAATGTACTTTACACTCTCAAGACCCTTAAAAGGTACTAAAGACGTCGTTACAAAGTCCATCTCACTACAGTGGTTCTAAAATAACTTTATGAATCGGCGACAATAGTTTTTGTGCGCAAAAAACCCCTAAATAACGACTTATATACACTCTAAAAAAAAAAAGGTTCTATATGGCACCAAAAATAGTTATTGGCTCGTAATCATAGGGGAACCTTTTTAAGTGCTATATAGCACCATTTTTGGTGCTTCAGTGGTTCTTCAGCGGTTCTTCAGAGGTTCTTCACCGGTTCTTCAGAGGTTCTTCACCGGTTCTTTGACTAAGGTGCTATATAGCACCTCTGAAGAACCACTGAAGCACCAAAATTGGTGCTATATAGCACTAAAAAAGGTTCCCTTATGATTACGAGACTTTTTTTTTAGAGTGTAGTGATGACGATATCAAAACACGGCATCATGAAGCTTCGAAGCGTTATGAATCAGTGAGCCGAATGATGATTCTTATCGCGTGTTTAAAACCGCCAAACTGCAGAAATTTGGCGATTCAAACCACTGAATCGACTCACTGGTTCATAACGCTTCGAAGCTTCATGATGCCTTGTTTTGAAATCGTCATCACTATGTAAGTCGTTATTTAGGGTTTTTTTGCGCACAAAAACTATTGTCGCCGATTCATAAAGTTATTGTAGAACCACTGTAGTGAGATGGACTTTGTAACGACGTCTTTAGTACTTTTTAAGGGTCTTGAGAGTGTAAAGTGCATTGTGCCAATGGAGGCCTTTCAGAGCCATCAGATTTACACTAAAATATCTTCATTTCTGTTCCGAAGATGAACGGAGGTCTTACAGGTGTCCAACGACATGAGGGTAAGTAATTAATGACAGAATTTTTATTTTTGGGTGAACTAACCCTTTAAGTGTCCGAAATCATAACATTCAGTTAGCACTTAAGTATATTATTTGCTCTTTTTAAAAACTTGTACCTGTTTTCCACGAGGACAAACGCTGAAATGCACAATAAAAATGTATTACAACCCCCAGTTTGATTTATTTTAGGTTTTAGTTTTGAGTAGATGTTATAGGCATATATCAAGAGAATCACCCGGTCTGGCATTAAACACACATTAGCAAGAACGCCATCGGTGTCGTGTAACCAATCGTGACACGCCAAATGTGCATATTCAAATGAGATTGACCGCTACAACAGTTTATGTTCCATGGAAACATAACAGCACGTTTGGAACAGAATCCTTTAAACTGTGGCAAAGCGTTGTGTTTTTAATGGTGTTGTGCTGCGTTCACTTCCCCTCCCATTCCCCAAAGCACCTTATCAAAGGCTCATTATGCAAAGGAATCCTGAAAAGGAAGTGGTTTCAAGGTTAGAGGACACTTCTTTTTATCTATTTGGCATTTAACTGCTGCAGTCCACAGGAATAATGCAAATGAATGAAGTGTGTTATCTCAAAATGAAACCAAATAGTCGAAGGCAAAACCATGTCATGTGCTGTTGCTTCACCCGATGTCGGCCAGCTTTTCCAGCGCATGC
The DNA here is from genome assembly GCA_033150135.1 of Gobio occitaniae. Classification (NCBI taxonomy): domain Eukaryota; kingdom Metazoa; phylum Chordata; class Actinopteri; order Cypriniformes; family Gobionidae; genus Gobio; species Gobio occitaniae. The sequence continues at coordinate 17,682 of JARQWZ010001669.1, forward strand.
ACACATACAAGCTCAAATGATTCAAGAGCAACCCAGCTGTGAGGCTTGGTTAAAAAGCACACGGTCCGAGCAGAGCAGATGATATGCGGAGGAAGACATTGCACATGTGACACGGACAACATCTCATATCTCAACACAAACAAAGCCCAGCCGTCCACCATATCTTCCCCTTCGACTCCTCCAGAGCGCCGAGCATCTTTGCCCGGCTACACACACGTATCCCGTTACGGTAGAACGCCTATGATCAGTTCACTAAGTATGATTACATTTAAACGCAGGCTCTCCCAGCGTCGGCTCATGTGGTAGAAATAACATCTTTAACCAGGGTAAATACACACAGCACACAGTCCGCACCTCCTCTGTAACCCAGCCCGATTCAGAGGCTGGACGGAGTTTACATTGAGAGGCCGATTTCAAACAACTGATCTGTGCGTCTGGGTTCAGGTTCAGGGTTCAGCGACTTCGCTGGAAGTTTGGATAGAAAAGTGCACGTCTGCACTTTGAGAAAATATGCCGTGTCTAAATGTAGCGATGATGACCTGAGCTGTCCGGGGAGATAAAGGAGCGAGAGAGGTTTAGCAGGCTCTAGCGAAGCGACATGGAAAGGTGTGGACACTGAATATGGGAGGAAAGTTGTTTGGACTAGGGGCTTTTACCATGACGAGTGTGGGGTTTTTATGGTCTTTTGGGGGCAGAAGCAAAGCTTCCATCTGATACACATGCCTGGAGATTACCACACACATTCCACAGAGAAATGATTCATAATCATTTATTATATTGTTATACTTGGTCTAATTAGTCACAACAGTACACTTGAGTAGACTCTATAGCAAATCTCGAATGCATGATTGTTTGTATTATTGCTAAAATGCTATTATCGTCCATTAAAAGTCAGATTATATATCCAACTTTATCAGCATGCATACACTATAATCATGTAAAGCTACATATACTATATATTAACAAAATTATATTAACCTATATTATAATAATGGATATTATCCCACAGTTTTTTTTTTTTAATATGAAGTTGAATATATCACTCTAAAAAAAATGGTGCTATATGGCACTAAAAGCTTGTAATCATCCACCGAGGCAGTGCTGGTGCTGGTTCGGAGCCAGAGCCTAGTTTTAAATCGGTTCTTTGTTTTTCCACACCCAAAGCACCAGCTCCGAACCAGGAAAAGTGGTTCTTAAAGGGTTAGTTCACCCAAAAATGAAAATTCTGTCATTAATAACTTAGCCTCATGTCATTAGACACCCGTCAGACCTCCGTTCATCTTCGGAACAGAAATGAAGATATTTTAGTGTAAATCCGATGGCTCTGAAAGGCCTCCATTGGCACAATGCACTTTACACTCTCAAGACCCATAAAAGCTACTAAAGACATCGTTGCAAAGTCCATCTCACTACAGTGCTTCTACAATAACTTTATGAAGCGACGAGAATAGTTTTTGTGCGCAAAAAACCCTAAATAACGACTTATATAGTGATGACCAATTTCAAAACACGCCATCATGAAGCTTCAAAGCGTTATGAATCAGTGAGTCGATTCAGCGGTTCGGATCATGAATCGACTCACTGATGCCGTGTTTTGAAATCGGAAATCGGTTTTGAAATTTGAAATTTATTTTGCGCACAAAAACTATTCTGGTCGCTTTATAAAGTTATTGTATATGGACTTTGTAACGACGACTTTAGTACCTTGAGAGTGTAAAGTGCATTGTGCCAATGGAGGCCTTTCTGAGCCATCGGATTTCAACTAAAATATCTTAATTTGTGTTCTGAAGATGAACGGAGGTCTTACGGGTGTCGAACGACATGAGGGTAAGTAATTAATGACAGAATTTTCATTTTTGGGTGAACTAACCCTTTAAGTAGCACTAAAACATTGCTGGTCTAGAAGAAAGAACCGCTTGCGTCAGGGGCTGGGGTTACCGTGACCAACAAGACCAACACAAACTTGTGACCGCCATTTTTGAAATAGCAGCTAATGGAGCTATTATAATCTCCGTCTATACAAATCACGGCGAGCTGCACGAATGCCTTGGATTCGCTGTGTTTTGATGCCGATGTAGGATCGTAAAGCCATGTGCATCAATAGTAACGCAACGTTCGCCATTGTTGATGGAAGGCTTCAAACTCAGCGGTTCTTCAGCGGTTCTTCAACGGTTCTTTGGTGGTTCTTCAGCGGTTTTCCCATGACAGCGCTAGTCGCATTTGTAAGTTGCGTCTTAAGGAGTTGTTCAAAGTAAAAATGGTTTCCTTGTTTCTTTCCATTTCAATATAAAAGTCTTTGCTACTCACTCATAAAGACCTGCCATCTAATGGTGTAATAATGTAACTTTCACTAAAATTACAATCACAAACGGACTCTTTCTCAATACCAAATATGACATGTTGTGTATATTAAATATTACTTATTCATTAATAACATTTAAATAAACAATATTAGCCATTGTAAAAGTCTAAAACATTTGGACAATAGGAAATAAACACAAGCAAAAGCAGCTTTAGTAGCCTACAGATTTCAGTTAACGTTATGGAACTATGCCAAACTTAGCTAAATCGGTTTGCTCTGGAACAAGTAATAGATTAATAATCCAAAAATGGCCTTTTTTTATATACCCCAAATTAATTATTTCTCATGTTTAACCACTACCTACATACAGTAAGAGTCTGAGGGAAATTCCTGAAAGCCTGTCCGAGATGAAGCTGTTCTCTGTGGGTACATGAGCGCTGAACACCCGCTGACAGCCTGGAGCTCACATCTGAGAAAGCGTCTAAAAAATTCATAAAATACGTGCTATGTTTATATATGAGTTACATATTTGAGGTCTAAAAACTACATTCTTGCCTAAACAACTCTTAAAACTATTTCGAACACACAACAACAGAAAATATGGTGTATTTGCTCGACCGCCATGACAGTCGCCTCAAGCGGAGTGATACAAACGGTGAAACGTTCCAGTGCTGATACTGGGGGAGAATCACATGGAAGGCTCTCAGCCAATCATATTCAAGAACCAGAAAGATTTATTTAACGGATCTTCTATCACCCTACAATCCATCGCGCTCTTTAAGATCACTAAACTCGAGGCTTCTGGTCATTCCTAGGATATCTAAGTCCACGTAAGGAGGGAGGGCATTTTCACATTTAGCTCCTAAACTCTGGAATAGTCTTCCTGATATTGTTCGAGGTTCAGACTCGCTGTCCCAGTTTAAAACTAGATTAAAGACACATCTCTTTAGCCAAGCATTCACATTATAAATACGTTTTATACTACAGTTAAATCGGATCAAAAGCATTAATATTCTGAACAGCAGCTATGCTAATTATTTCCCATCTGCTTTTCTGTTGTTATCTCGGGACACTAGTCCGAGGTAACTAGTTCATCAGCTCCAGCTTGTATCCAGCCTCTCATGGAGACTTCAGATGCCCAACACCTGATGAGACGACTCGACGCCTGTGAAGAGACGACTCAACGGCAGCGTTGTTATGGCCTAAATTAATACATGATTGATTAACTTATTCTAAAATTTTTCTTTAACATTCTCTTTCTAACATTTTTCAATGTACATTTATGAAATGCACTTTCTGTGAAGCTGCTTTGAAACAATGTGTATTGTGAAAAGCGCTATACAAATAAATTTGAATTGAATTGAATTGAAAGAACTGATGTATATAGCATTTCTGTGCCAAATACACTCCTTTTTGTATAAGGTTTTGAATAAGTTTCGGAAAGTTTCACAAAATCAACAATGTCACTAAAGAAGTGTGTTTCTGGTTGTGAGGGAAAGATAACCTTCTTCAGCTTCCCAAATAACCCAGTGTTAAGGGAACAGTGGATGCAGTTTGTGTTTCTGGAGTTGTGTGTGTGTTTGTTCCTGGTCATGAGTCGAAACTGCATTAAATGTGTGTGTTTTGTTGGCAATTGGCGTGTAAGTGCATATAATGTGAACAACACCAACGTATAGTGAATAAAGAGTTATCTAGGGTGTGTGTGTGTTTGTTTTTGTGATTTATGAGGACACAAATTTGTATAATGACATGGTTATTACACTGGTATTACGACATAAACATGAAATATGAGGGCATTTCATATGTCAGGAATGTTTCCTGTCATGGGTAGGGGTAGTGTGTGTGTGTGTGTGTGTGTGTGTGTGTGTGTGTGTGTGTGTGTGTGTGTGTGTGTGTGTGTGTGTGTGTGTGTGTGTGTGTGTGTGTGTGTGTGTGTGTGTGTGTGTGTGTGTGTGTGTGTGTGTGTGTGTGTGGTCTTTTTAGCTCCGCCCACTGCACGCCTCCACGAGCTCGGCTGTTTTCTGAAAGAATCGGTACAGTGTATCTGTCTTTTATAAAAATGATAATACTAAAGACTCTCCTGAGATATGAAGGATCAACACTACTCTATAAATACTCAAGATTAACATGAGACTGGCAGAAACTGTGTGTGTTTTGTACCCTTTAAAGCGAAACAGAAAACATCCAGTATGCGGCAGTCCTGTGGGCGAAAATGCCTTGTTGATGCTAGAGGTCAGTGGAGAATGGGCCGACTGATTCAAGCTGATAGAAGAGCAACTTTGACTGAAATAACCACTCGTTGAGGCGGATGGGCTACAACAGCAGAAGACCCCACCGGGTACCACTCATCTCCACTACAAATAGGAAAAAGAGGCTACAATTTGCACAAGCTCACCAAAATTGGACAGTTGAAGACTGAAAAATGTTGCCTGGTCTGATGAGTCTGGATTTCTGTTGAGACATTCAGATGGTAGAGTAAACAGAATGAGAACATGGATCCATCATGCCTTGTTCCCACTGTGCAGGCTGGTGGTGGTGGTGTAATGGTGTGGGGGATGTTTTCTTGGCACACTTTAGGGCCCTTAGTGCCAATTGGGCATCGTTTAAATGCCACGGCCTACCTGAGCATTGTTTCTGACCATGTCCATCCCTTTAAGACCACCATGTCCCCATCCTCTGATGGCTACTTCCAGCAGGATAATGCACCGTGCCACAAAGCTCCAATCATTTCAAATTGGTTTCTTGAACATGACAATGAGTTCACTGAACTAAAATGGCCCCACAGTCACCAGATCTCAACCCAATAGAGCATCTTTGGGATGTGGTGGATCGGGAGCTTCGTGCCCTGGATGTGCATCCCACAAATCTCCATCAACTGCAAGATGCTCTCCTATCAATATGGGCCAACATTTCTAAAGAATGCTTTCAGCACCTTGTTGAATCAATGCCACGTAGAATTAAGGCAGTTCTGAAGGCGAAAGGGGGTCAAACACAGTATTAGTATGTGTTCCTAATAATCCTTTAGGTGAGTGTATATGCTTTAAATAAATAAATACATTTGTTTAGACTTGCCGTTTAAAATAAACTTTGTTTATAATAAATTCCACGATAATTTATGTTTGTTTTATATTTACATTTGTCATTTATGCTCTGCTTTGAATAATGAAACATTTAAAGGAAGAATTTTTTTTTTAGCAAAGTGAGAGAAACTAAAAATACAGCCTTGTATATATTTTGTTTTATTTACCAGTATTTAAAAAATAATTCTGAATGTAATAGTAAAAAAGTAAAAAAAAAAAAATAGACTTATGTACTTTTTTGGGTTTTTTTTTCTCAACAATGTAATTTTGACCTGTTGCGACTTTGATACGAAAATACTAGTTAGTTTTGTTGTTGCACTGCGGATTGTGCCATAGACTCTCCCTCCGTTTACTCCTCGGAGAGAACGCCCCCTGACCCAACAACATGAGCAAGATGTCTGACAGAAACAAATGTTGCTTCTGAAGAACTTCAGTTGTGGAGCCACACAACCAGGAAGACATCTGACAATCAGGAAGAAACACACACACACACACACACGCGCGCGCGCGCACAGGAAAACACGTGTATGCAAACATAAATCATCCACATGAGGGTTATCTCACCCTGACCTCCATATGCAGAAAACCAGTTGCTTGCACAGCTGGTGAGGCCACTGACTCACTGCAGCCCCGACAGATGCAAACGTTACCCATAATCCCCTATCATCAGAGCAAACGCTCTTTGTAGTCTCCCCAGTCTTGCACAAAACACGGCAAAATATAACGTAAGCTGTTTTCTTCTGACAGACAGAGACATGCGGACTCAGACCTCGTGGAAGAGTGACCTACTTAATAAATACACTGCAAAAATGACCATCTTTATCAGTATTTTCTCTTGTTTTCTAACACAAATATCTTACATCAAGATGTATTTACTTGGGAGGCAAAATGATTTAAGATATAAACGGTTGAAACAAGACAAAATGTCTGCCAATGGGCTAAGAAAAATGTAAACTTTACTTTTTCTTACCACATTGGCAGACATTTTGTCTTGTTTTAAGCTTGAACACACTTAATTCTAATACTTTTTTTTCCAGGAAACGAGACTTTTTATGCGTGTTGATTTAAGAATGTTTAGATGTTTGTACCGGAAAACAATAGAAAAATACTACATTTTTTGGCAGTGTAAAATGTGTGAGTGCACAAACACACACTCACACAACTCTGCAACCCCACATGTTGCTGGGCTTTATGTCTTGACGGTGCATATATCACCAGAGATTAGCAGAGGCATGCACCGCATAGCCAACAGATGCAGCAATTCGTCACTTTTTATCTCTTCCTAACACACACACACACACACACACACACACAATTCCAAACACTTTCACCACCTGATGCACTGCGTGAACTTTATGTGCTCGAGGACGAGTGTGTGTTTGTGCATGCAAGGGGGTGGAGCAAAAAGAACTCTTTTATTTTTTGATTTCATAAACCACAACATGGTATCGCAGAGATCAGAGACCACCAAGACACACACTGTTGGCCTCCCTGGAAGATGAGCTGACACTGATTATAGCCTCTAACATCTCTGAGTAACAGTGAACCAGACGGCTGGATTTCCCACGCAAGCACTCCATCTGCTTTCACCTGACGATCTTTAGCCGCTCTTAACTCGATCATATTTAAGAGGCCTCCAAATGATCAACATCAAAACGTTGCTTGTAAACCTGTTGCACACAGTCCACTACACGCCTTCTGTCGTCTGTTTGATAGTGCTTCCTTCTTTTAGCTGTGAAATCTTTACTGTTTTTAATAAAGTAAACAAGAATAACGGGTTACACTTTATTTTAAGGTGTCTTTAGCCGCGTTTCCATTACAGATTTTGTTCGACTAAAGCAGTGGTCTTCGCTATTTTTTTCAGGAGAGCCACACTGATAGGACAAAATCAATAGGAGAGCCACTTTTACCGCAAAGTTTCAAAAGGTACATCCAGTCATAAATAGCATGTCTGCTTATCAGTCTGTCATCCCTGAACATACAATATTACGGTGGCCCAGTAGTGCACAACACAACGCAATATAAAAAGCAAACATAAGTTCACAACACAACGAAAATCAAGCCAAAAAACAACGAAAATCAAGCCAGAACACAACAAAATCAAGCCAAAACACAACGAAAACAAGCCACAACACAAGGAAAACAAGCCACAACACAACTAAAACAAGCCAAAACACAACGAAATCAAGCCAAAACAAAACAAAAACAAGCCACGACACAACGAAAACAAGCCACGACACAACAAAATCAAGCCACAATACAACGAAAACAAGCCAAAATCAAAACAACGAAATCGACACAACGAAAACAAGCCACGACACAACGAAATCAAGCCTCAACACAACGAAAACAAGCCACAACACAATGAAATCAAGCCACGACACAACGAAAACAAGCCACGACACAACGAAATCAAGCCACAACACAACAAAAACAAGCCACGACACAACGAAATCAAGCCACGACACAATGAAAACAAGCCACGACACAACGAAATCAAGCCACAACACAACGAAAACAAGCCACGACACAACGAAATCAAGCCACAACACAACGAAAACAAGCCATGACACAACGAAATCAAGCCACAACACAAGGAAAACAAGCCACAACACAACGAAAACAAGCCAAAACACAACGAAATCAAGCCAAAACAAAACGAAAACAAGCCACGACACAACGAAAACAAGCCACAACACAACAAAATCAAGCCACAATACAACGAAAACAAGCCAAAATCAAAACAACGAAATCGACACAACGAAAACAAGCCACGACACAACGAAATCAAGCCTCAACACAACGAAAACAAGCCACAACACAATGAAATCAAGCCACGACACAACGAAAACAAGCCACGACACAACGAAATCAAGCCACAACACAACAAAAACAAGCCACGACACAACGAAATCAAGCCACGACACAATGAAAACAAGCCACGACACAACGAAATCAAGCCACAACACAACGAAAACAAGCCACGACACAACGAAATCAAGCCACAACACAACGAAAACAAGCCATGACACAACGAAATCAAGCCTCAACACAACGAAAACAAGCCACAACACAGCGAAAACAAGCCAAAACACAACGAAAACAAGCCACAACACAACGAAAACAAGCCACAACACAACGAAAATCAAGCCAAAACACAACGAAATCAAGCCAAAACAAAACGAAATCAAGCCACAACAAAATCAAGCCACAACACAACGAAATCAAGCCACGACACAACGAAATCAAACCAAAACACAACGAAAACAAGCCACAATACAACGAAAACAAGCCACGACACAACGAAATACATCCACAACACAACGAAATCAAGCCACGACACAACGAAAACAAGCCACGACACAACGAAATAAATCCACAACACAACGAAATAAATCCAAAACACAATGAAATCAAGCCACGACACAACGAAATCAAGCCACGACACAACGAAAACAAGCCATGACACAACGAAATCAAGCCACGACACAACGAAATCAAGCCACAACACAACAAAAACAAACCACAACACAACGAAATCAAGCCACAACACAACGAAAACAAACCACAACACAACGAAATCAAGCCACAACACAACAAAAACAAGCCACGACACAAGAAAATCAAGCCACGACACAACGAAAACAAGCCACGACACAACGATAACAAGCCACGACACAACGAAATCAAGCCTCAACACAACGAAAACAAGCCACAACACAACGAAATCAAGCCACGACACAACGAAATCAAGCCACAACACAACGAAATCAAGCCACATCACAACACAATCAAGCCACAACACAACGAAAACAAGACACAACACAACGAAAACAAGCCACGACACAATGAAATCAAGCCACATGACAACACAATCAAGCCACAACACAACGAAATCAAGCCACATCACAACACAATCAAGCCACAACACAACGAAAACAAGACACAACACAACGAAAACAAGCCACAACACAATGAAATCAAGCCACATGACAACACAATCAAGCCACAACACAACGAAAACAAGCCACAACACAATGAAATCAAGCCACATGACAACACAATCAAGCCACAACACAACGAAAACAAGCCACAACACAACGAAATCAAGCCACATCACAACACAATCAAGCCACAACACAACGAAAACAAGCCACAACACAACGAAATCAAGCCACAACACAACCAAATGAACCCCTCGCCGGTGTTAATGAGCGCTGAGCGCCCGGTGATCGCCTGGACCGAACAACTCCAAAATCGCAAGATCTTTTTTTTAAATAGACGCTCTCTTTATAAATAAACCACATATTTGAGCTTTAAACAACTACATTCCCACCTGAAAAAGTCTTAAAACTACCTTTTGTGACAGCAGCGAGCAGGCTCCTGATTGGTTAACGTGGCTTAAAAGTAAAAAACGTTCAACTCGGGCGTCAGACAGGAATTCGCTTTAAACGCATTAATTTACAAAAAGCACCACTCACGCAAGACGCTCAATTCGCGTCAAATCCGCCTCATTCACGCAAACTGGATGCACGAATGAGGCTGAATCGCGTCCATCGCGCCGAGCGCAAACGCATCTAGCAGGCCGCAGGACCTCCAGACGCGCATCAACGAACCTTTCCATTGACTCAACATTGAAATCACTCGCTCCTGATGCTCTATTCGCATTTGCTGTGAACGCAGCATAATAAAGAACTGTCTCATCTTCTGTCCGAACACACAGCGTCATCTGTAAAGCATGATCCACTTTTACATAGCCTACGCCAGGTGACCTGTAAATGCGAAAAAACAGTTTCCATTGCAGTTTCCTTTTTCAAATTGCCTGAAAAAAGAATTGCCCTTTTTTTTTTGATATATGGGAGTTTTTGCGAAATTGCAATTTCAATTTGCGCAATTTGGAAGGGTTATGGAAACGCGGCTAGTGTTACACTGTAAGTACTGAGTAATATTAAGTAACTACATGTACTTACTATAGGGTTAGGATCAGGGTTAGGATCAGGGTTTTGTTTAGGATTATTTGCATGTGATTATGCATAATTTATAGTTATTTAGGTTCTACATGTAACATATGCAACAATGACACTGTAAAATAAAATGTTACTGAATAACTTATAGTGTTAGAAATATTTACTGGACTGAAGCCACTCCGGTTTATTTGATTATATATATATATATTTTTTTTTTTTTTTTTTTTTTTTTCATGTTGAAATATGAGTCTCAAATATGATCATCAGGTGTTTTTAAGGAAGGTTTATTTGTTCATCTGTCAGTCATCATTATATTGCATTGCATTATGTTTTAAAACTTCAGAGCTTTGATTATAAAACAACATTTTTGCATATTAGATATTTATGATTTTATGATTAGAGATTTATATGCATTTTATGTAAGTATATGCTTTACTATTATAAAGATCTCATTGATTTACATTATCAGAATTTCATCACTTTTTGTCCATATAAATATCAGCATTTGCACCAAATTGCATATTTTTGCTCAGTTTGTGCCTCAGAATAAAATTGAGGTTTTCCTCCTCAAGTATCCTCTCTCACTATATCAGACTATATGAGCCATACAAAAACTGATCATATGCTAAATATCCACACGCACACACACAAAAACAAGCATGGAGAAAAGTATATATTTTTCACATTGGGTCATAAAGAAGGTCTTCCTCTGAGTGCCTTCAGTGCGGCGCTAACAACATGGGCTTAAAATATCAGTGCAGACACAACAGCTGAACAAAGAAAGACAAGACGCCAGGTGAGCACATCCGTCCAGGCCTGCTTTTGACATTTAGCACTGGCTTCTGTAGCTCACTGACAACGAGAAGGACAGCAGGAGAGAAAGTCATTTACTGCTCTCTAAAGAAGAAGGTTTGGGCTCAACAAAATAATCCATGCAATGTTGCATCAGTCTTTAAAAGTTATGACATTGTCTAATGAAATTATACTTAACTAGGAACCAATTATGGTTACACTTTAAATATTCTACTAACTTTAATCTTTGCAACATGTCAACTTACTCTCAGCAGTGTTGGGGAAAGTTACTTTGAAAAGTAATGCATTACAATATTACGTTACTCCCTTAAAAAGTAACTAATTGAGTTACTTAGTTAGTAATGTGTTACGTTACTTTTGCGTTACTTTTTCTCACCTGGACTGGGCTTGTTTTTTTGTTTTGTTTTTTAATAGCAAAAAAAGTTATATTTTTGTGCAAATTTAAAGACCTCTTCATACCAAAATTGAAATAATAAGCCTCAGGCTGAGGTAAAAATGTGCTGCCATTCTGGAAAATGGAAGAATACGGAGGAGAAAAAATGTTTTACCAATAAAAACAAAAAATCTAGTAATATTTGCTCATGGTTTAACTGAATCATCGAAGGTCAGCAGCAAGACGTTAGTCAATAAAGGTAGATTAAACGCATACAAATATTTGTTTTATTATATATATATTTGAGGTTTGCATAGTACTCTGATTTTGCGTTTGACTGATTTTATTCATTTTGAGGAGTACTGAATCTTTATTGTGCACGTGAGATGAATAAATGTTCGCATTTAGTCTAGAACTACAATAACACATTTACACACAACGCCTCTGCACTTACTCTCGATTTGTCTCAACATGTTGACAGGAGAGCTGTCACTCAAATAAATGTGAAAAAGTAACTCAGAAATTTGAAAAGTAATTCGTTACTTTCCTAGTTACTTGAAAAAGTAATCTGATTACGTAACTCAAGTTACTTGTAATGCGTTACCCCCAACACTGACTCTAAGAGTATTAACAGACTGTTAGGTGTTAATGTTCGGGTTAGTAAAATAAGATGACATTGCAAAGTTACACTCTAAAAAATGCTGGGTTAAAAATAACCCAAGTTGGGTTGAAAATGGACTAACCCAGCAATTTGGTTGTTTCAACCCAGCATTTGGGTTGTTTTAACCCAGCTGTTGGGTTAAATGTTTGCTTAAAACAACCCAATCGCTGGGTTAGTCCATTTTCAACCTAACTTGGGTTATTTTTAACCCAGCATTTTTTAGAGTGTACTTATAGTTAGTACAGTGCCTAGTTTAGGGTCCAATTCTCACTATTAATAGTTGCTTATTATCATGCATACTACTAGGCTATTGTCAGTTTATTAGTACTCATAAAGCACATATTAATGCCTTATTCTACATGATCATATTCTACATCCCATAATCACCCAATAGCTAAACTCAACAACTACCTTACTAAGTATTAATAAGCAGTAATTATGAGTTTATTGAGGCAAAACTCAGAGTTAATAGTGAGAATTGGACCTTAAATTAAAGTGTGCCCATTAACAGATTTACGTTATTAATTATAATTACTAATTTGTAGCATAAACAAAGTTGATTACTCAATAAATAAATAAATGAAATAGTTGTAATATTTTTTTTAATAGCCAACTAATTTTAACATAAATGAGTGGTGGCATTGGAACCAATTTTATTTGGTACCATCTTATTTACTTCAGAACAGTTATCATAGCACATGTTGATTGGAACTTATTTAGCATGTAAACTTAAAGGTGCACAATGTAAGTTTTCTGTCCGCTAGAGGTCACCTATTAAAAACAAAGGCGTAGTTTGATGACGCCACGTTTGAGCGCAGAATCCTGGGACATGTGGTCTTCAGCTCACAGCCGGTAAGAATCGGGATTGGACTCGGGCAGAAATCATGTTGATGGATGTGATTATTAACGTTACTGTAGTCTGAAGCAGAGCAGTGGAGTGTTGTGGAGCTGAGGAACCGCTGGAGCGATTGTTAATAAGATGAACGCAACACGCCTCACGAGCAGCAGGACTTTTATTATGCCACAGCCGCCGGCGCCACTTCCGCTTTTCCGCTCATGAGTGTGAGGTAACGCAGCTCTGCTGATCATATTACACACATCTGAGTGTGTTGATGATGTTATGACGTTACTCTGTGTGTTCTCTCGCTGCTGCTATGACACTTGTTCACACTGCAGTGAGAGGAAAGCTTTTCTGCAGAATAAAACCGGAAACTGAGGGGAACGCAGATATGATGTCATCGACAGGCCACGCCCTCACACGTCCCGGTTCCTCGGGTAAAATAGCATCTCATGATTTACAAATAGTTGGAAACATTTGGGATATTGTAAGTACTGAACAAAATATATAACACTAACCTAGTGGCTTTTGGATATTGTACTGAAAAAATGTTACGTAGTGCAGCTTTAAGTAAAGTTAATGTGATGATCACAATTATTATATCAACAGAACTCATCAAATAATGTTTGCAACTTAAAATGATTAATTCAATCAAATTTAAATTTTTGGGCACACTTTAGTTTAGGGTCCATTTCTCACTATTAACTATGAGTTTTGCCTCTATAAACTCGTAATTACTTCTTATTAATAGTTAGTAAGGTTGTTGTTGAGTTTAGGTATTGTGTAATTATGGGATGCAGAATAAGGCATTATTATGTGCTTTATAAGTACTAATAAACTGACAATATCCATATGCATGATGATAAAATCATTCCACAAATGAAGCAAGCAGCCCTGACTGAGAGTGTTAACCCGGTAACTGTGTTTCTGAGCACAGATCCGTTGGGAACTGCATGACGGCGGACGTGTGTCTGCTCTCGTGCCCTTGGCAGATAAACGCACGAGCACATGATACTGCCCATCTCTATCTCATGCTGAACAACTGATGGCCTTGCGAAGCAACAAATGTGATCTGACCTGCACTGAAAAAAAACTTTACTTCATTTTTATGGAACCGGATCAGCCTCAAAAATAATACATTAACAAAATGCATAAATGCACAAGTAAAAGCATAAATATTTCCCCAAATACATCTCACCTAAATAAATGTAAAATCTGTTTAGCCAATCATGGTGAGAGCTTCCACCAATCAAACGACTCAAGAAGCTCAATTGCGCTTGTGCTGTATGGGCAGTGTTCCATGATCGGTCCTTTATCTAAGGACATTTTAATGGGTACTCTTTTTCTAGCACCTGATTACAGTTTCTACAAAATCACATTAGGATTTATGTTGTTCACACAAAATAGAGCTACCGGGTTAGCCTACTGTCTTATAGACCAAAGCTGCACATACCCTGTTCATTCAGATCAATCTGTCCAGATTTTTTATTCAATAACAACAATTATGGAATGCGTTACACACATAAAAAATAATAACGGCGCAATTGTTTTCAACATTTTCATAATAATTAAGGATGCATCGATGTATCGGCCGCCGATATATTTATCGGCCAGTTTTTGATCAATTGACCGTTCGCAAAGACCCGCCCCCTTTAGTTACTGTTGCTATGTCCGACAAGCTGCGCTCTCACACCACACACACATTCTCACATAGAGAAAATACATTGCGGAGCAAAGGACACTGACAACACGCCGACACACAGGAGAGAGCAAGTTACTTTTGATATGAAACAAAGTCTCAACTTTGAAATTGTCATTTTTTAAAGAAATGTAAACAATAAATAGTGTTTTGTGTCTCTTTAATGTGTGGTGATCGCTGTAGCGCCTCAGTTAAAGCTGAACCGATCATCTCTTCCTTCTAGTTCATTGATAAGCATCAAATAAACATGAATGAACACTAAAAGAAATGTTGTTTCAACCGCGGAAAGACGTCAGCACACACCGTTTTTCCAAGTTCAAGTCCACTGATGTTAATCTACTAACTCTCCTGACTGCTTTGTCGGACAAAACGGCAGATTTGGTCAGATCGCCTGTCAATCAAACTTGTGGCGAAGGATGAATTTACAACCATTGGCATATCGGCTACAGCATGAGAAAGGCCGATATGACAAACATATGGTTTATTGATGAACTGTGTGAAGGCACTGAGCTGTATAATGTCTGCTGCATAATCCAAGATTATAATGTAATATTCCTGCTGCGCTGCTGTCTGCGTTTTAATGTTCATCAAACAACAAAAGACCAACAAACAAAAAAATAAATCGCTCACTACTCTTGACTAAACTTTTATTAGGATTAATTTCCGATGCGGACAACGCAGACAGAATCCAGTCCTAAATAGGTCTGTACACTTAAATCAAATCACGATATATACTAGTGTCTGTGAATATTATGCCACAAAAAGACTGTTTAAATATGAATCCTGCATGTTTCTGTGTGTCTGTGTGGATGGCGTAGACACACGGTTTCATTTACCTCACACACACTCTCTCTCTCACACACACACACACACACACACTGAAACTCGCTGTGTTTTTCAGCCTCTGCCACCTCAATATGAGGATATGAATGCATCTCCAGTCACTTCGTGGGCATTTTACCTAGCCTGACAAGCCAGACCCACATCAAGATGTTGGGTCTGGGAACACAGCATTGGCAGGGCTCAATTCGAGGGGCGGGATAAACGGTTGTCTTTCAGATTCCCTCTGAACGCAATAGGATAACGCTACAACCAACCAGAGCAACGAAGAAGGTGAAGCGGAGCTGGTTGAGAGAGTAAACTTTTGCCGTATCCGGTCGGCAAAACTCTGAACACATCTTCCTTTCCTAAAGGGATAGTTCACCCAAAAATGAAAATTCATTTACTCACCCTCAAGTTGTTCCAAACCTCAAGTTGTTCTTTGTTCTGCTGAACACAAAATAATGTTTTCCTACTAAAGTAGTAGTATTCCTACTATGGTAGTCAATAGTTGCTGCTTGGTTACAAACATTCTTCAAAATATCTTCTTTTGTGTTCAGCAGAACAAAGAAACTCATACAGGTTTGGAACAACTTGAGGGTGAGTAAATGATGACAGAATTTTCCTTTTTAGGTGAACTATCCCTTTAAGAATGACTTCAGTGCCGTTTTTTGTTCTTCTCTCAAAGAAAAGCTTAACTCCAAGTCTTCCAGAGTCACGGTCAAAGCCGATTCGAAAGACCGCTGTTCGCCAGCTTCTTTGTTTTCAAGTAGCACGCGGAACCAACGCAACTCTGCCGTCATTGTGTTAAGCCCGCCCACTCTATACACAATGTGATTGGCCTGACTAGAGTTTGGTTTTTCCAGCTCGCAAGCCAACGGAGAGTTGCTAGACGACCCTGGCTGCAAATTAAATCTGCTGCCACTAGGGTGCGTCTAGATTTCTAGGCTATATTTTGTCGTTTCATTCGACAAAATCTATCGTCATATCATAAACACACACACACAGGAACTCAAAGCACACCCGTCAAATTAAAAGTTCAGTTTAACAAAGTAATTGTGACCGGATTAATGGTGTACAGTAGAATTAGCTATGTCTCAATGTAATAATAATATATGTGTTAATTTATACAGTGAAGAAAATGCAGTATTATTTAACATTAAACCTACTTAAAAAGCACTGTTTATTTCATATGCATCTTGTTCTGTTATATATTTTTGTTGGCCTGCTGAATGTTAAAAGGATCCAGTCTATAGCCGCGTATTCGGTGTGTTTCGACCGCAGGGTCTACATGAAGTTCCAGGTAAATATTTCCCCCTCCAAACGTCCCTGCTCGTGAGGTAGTACTTCTTCAAAGTTCAGTAACTTTCGGGGGTGGGACTTGTTCGTGCTGATTGGTTGAGCTCACGCTCATTATTTCAACCGGCATTTTTAAAAGTCTTTTGCGAGGTTCGTTCTGCGTTCAGTAAATATCAGTCTTGCTCTTTCTGATGGCGCGTGTTGTCTCAGCAATCGCACGGTCAATGTCCGTAATAGCTGATAATAACATACGTTGTCTTATTTTAAATCTAGCTTTGCGAGCTTTCAGAATACGCTTTAGTATCAATGCTCATCTCTTTTCCGCCGTTTTGTTAATGACCTCTTTAGTACAAATTGTCCCGGGTAATTTCGGTGGAAACAGGGCTTATGTTCATTAGAAATGATTTGATAATGCAGCAATAAACTAGCTAGTAGGCTATAAGTTAATGTAAGATTGTTGTTTTTTTAACTTTGCTGATTTAAAACATGATCAAAACACTCACTTCAAATAAGAGGGCAAGTGAAAAATATTGGTATCGGACAATAATTGTTTGTTAAAATTGGTATCGGCCCAAAAAATCCTATCGGTGCATCCCTAATAATAATCATAAATGTTACTTGAGCATCAAATCATCATATTAGAATGATTTCTGAAGGATCATGTAACACTGAAGACTAGTAAGAAGAGTAATGATGATAAATTCAGGAATACATTACATTTTACAATTTATTTACATAGAAAACAGCTGATTTACATTGGAATATTATCTCATTTTTGATACAATAAATAATATATCAACACAGTAAATCTGTTGAACATTAATGCCCTATTAATTTTCTCCAATGGCATTGCAAATTAATCAAAACATTATATCAATATATATATATATATATATATATATATATATATATATATATATATATATATATATATATATATATATATATATATATATATATAAATAAAGAAACAAAATCTGAAAAAAGGAATGAGACGAAGAATGTGAGAATGATTCTCAAGGAGAATTACGTGATCAAAACAGATTAATTATCTGTAAATAAAATACAATATATTTTAAGCTCAAATCCAATCGGACACACAAATGTTCCCCTTCAAGGGAACTCGAGCTGCGTCACCGCTTTGGGAACGCCTCTGCGTGATTGCGTCGTGAAGCACGTATGTCATCAGTCCAATAGAGAGACGGAACGTCATAGGCGGGTGACGTCATAGACCCGGAAGCTATAAAGCACACCGGCAAACACACGCCGTTAGCTTCTGTTGCCTTCAACAAGCGCTCTGTGTTATTCTGTCCAAGTGTCTTTGTGTTGTGTCTGAGTTCAGACTGTTCTGTTCCGTTTGCACTTTCACCACATTGATACAAAAGAGAAAAAAGTATGACGAGCGAACAGCGTTACAGACAGTGTGTTCCTCCCTGCTCACGCTACATCACGAGCGGGGATACACACTTGATGTGCGTTGTTTGTTTGGGAGAGCAGCACGCGCAGTCGGCACTCGAGGGTGCCGGCTGCGAGCATTGTGAGGCTCTGCCTCTTCGTGTGCTGCGATCCCGCCGGGCGCTCTTCGAGGAGGGCGTCCCGGTTAGCGCTCCCCACGGCACGGGTCCCGCTGCTGCTGAGGCTCAGCGGCGATTCATGTCGTGGGGTTCGCAAAAGGATCTGACGGGGGGGATGGAGACGGGCCCCGCCCTATCTCTTCCTTCACCCGCCAGATCCAGCGCTGCCTCTCTGAGATCGGGAGCCCGCTCTGCGGCTTCTCCCGCCCGGGGAGCGGCCGCGATACTGCAGCTATCTTCCTCCGAGGAGGTCGATGTCTGTAGCATCGATGCAGGGGGTGGAGACTCGTCACTTCATTCCCCTGCAAGTGAGGAGCTCATGGAAGTGCTGAGCAGAGCGGTGGCCAGTTTACACATTGACTGGCCACATAAACATCATGAGCGAGCTGCCGTAAAAAGCAGACTCGACGAGCGCTTTCTCCCCGCGCGCTCTGTTCAGCCTCCTCGTAGGAGTCTGCCGTTTTTTCCGGACCTCCACACCGAGGTGTCGAGGTCTTGGAAGCGGCCCGTGTCTGCACGCATTTTCACCCCGCAAACGTCTGTTTATAGCAATATCGCGGGGTATAAGAGACACGGTTATGGTCAGCTGCCTCGGGTTGAACAGACGCTTGCGAGCCATCTGTCACCCGAGTCTGCGTCGACCGTAAAGGCTCCGACTTTGCCCACAAAACCTCTTAGAGTGACATCATCTTTTGTGGGCAAAGCATACTCGGCAGCAGGTCAAGCCGCCGCGTGTCTGCACACGATGTCTATCATGCAGGCATACCAGGCTGATCTACTAAGAGACCTGGGTGAAAGTCATGAGATCGGAGTCGATACTATTAATGAACTTCGATCGACTGCCGATCTCGCTCTCCGTGCCACCAAGGAGACGGCCCGATGCGTCGGCCGTTCTATGGCAGCCCTGGTGGCCACGGAGAGGCATTTATGGCTGAACCTTACGGATATCAAGGAAAGGGACAAGAGCTTTTTTCTTGATGCGCCGCTGTCTCCGGAGGGCCTGTTCGGTGACGCCGTCACCACGGTTACCGACAGGTTCCTGGAGGCGGATCCCCTCCGCGGGCGCACGGTGCTTACCGCTGTACACGGTACCCGTGCGTCCGCGGTACCATCACGGGGTCAGTCCGCCAACCCCGGCCGAGTGCCGGGGCGCGGAGGGGCCCCGCGGGTCATTCGAGGATGGCCCGCACCCTCTTCGGAGGGAAATTATGCCGTCGAGTCAGTCGTTCCCTGCCGGTTCGCCGCTTCAGGGCGCTGCACTCGCGGTGCAGAGTACATCAGAGACCAGCCTCGAGAGACTGGTTCCCTTAGTAGATTTTGTGTCAGAGTGGGAAAATCTGCCTCACATATCTCGTTGGGTCCTGCGATGTGTAAAGTTGGGGTACGCGATTCAGTTCAGATGCCGTCCCCCCAGCTTCAACGGGGTCCTCTCCACTATGGTGGACCCGGTGCAGGCTCTGGTGATGACTCAAGAAGTACAGACTCTGCTGCAAAAGGGGGCTATAGAGAGGGTTCCCCCCCCGGACAGGGAGTCAGGCTTTTACAGCCGGTACTTCATAGTGCCAAAGAAGGATGGTGGGCTGCGCCCCATCTTGGATCTTCGCGTCCTGAACCGAGCCGTGGCAAAGCTCAAGTTCAGGATGCTGACACTCAAACAGATCGTGTCTCAGATCAGGTCCGAGGACTGGTTTGTCACGATAGATCTCAAAGATGCATATTTCCATGTCTACATCCTTCCGCAGCACAGGAAGTTCCTGAGGTTCGCTTTCAGGGTAGAAGCGTACCAATATCGAGTGCTTCCTTTCGGTTTAGTCCCTTCACCCCGCACGTTCACGAAGTGTGTGGACGCTGCTCTGGTCCCCTTGCGTTTGCAGGGGATCCGCGTTCTCAATTACATCGACGACTGGCTGATACTAGCACAGTCAGCGCGTCTCGCGGTTCAGCATCGAGATGTTGTTCTCGCGCATATGAGAAGGTTGGGGCTGAGGCTCAACTCCGAGAAGAGTGTTCTCTCTCATGTGCAGAAGTTCACTTTTCTCGGGGTGAGTTGGGATTCAGTCGCTATGCAGGCTCGTCTGTCGGAGCCTCGCGTGGGGTCGATCCTCTCAGCCGTGAAAGGGGTGAAGCTAGGCCAGCCGCTCACTGTAAAGCAGTTTCAGAGACTGTTGGGTCTGATGGCAGCCGCGGCCAACGTTATTCCTTCAGGCCTGCTGTTCATGAGGCCGCTACAGTGGTGGCTCAAGACCAGGGGTTTTTCCCCGAGAGGGAACCCTTTTCGCGTAATCAAGGCAACGCGGCGGTGTCTCCGCACCTTGGTTATGTGGAAGGACCCCAGGTTCCTGACCCAGGGCCCGTCGCTGGGGGCACCGTGTCAGCGTACTTCTCTGACCACGGATGCCTCCCTGACGGGCTGGGGGGCGACCATGAGTGGTCGCTCGGCCCAGGGTCTGTGGCAGGAGCACCAGCGTTCGTGGCATATAGATTGCCTGGAAATGTTGGCGGTGTTTCAGGCTCTGAAGCACTTCCTGCCGCATCTCAGGGGCCATCATGTGCTTGTGCGAAAAAGCACAGACAGCACATTGGTGGTCTCCTTCTTCAACCATCAGGGGGGTTTGAGGTCCCGTCGCTTATACAAGCTGGCGCGCCTTATCCTCCTCTGGGCTCAGGGGAAATTGCTGTCAGTCAGGGCTATGTATATTCCTGGGCGGTTGAACGTGGGAGCAGACATCCTGTCGAGGCAGGGGCCAAGGCCCGGGGAGTGGAGACTCCACACCGATGTGGTGGAGCTCCTTTGGGAGAAGTTTGGCAGGGCCCAAGTGGACCTGTTCGCCACTCACGAGAACTCTCATTGTCATCTGTGGTTCTCCCTGTCGCCTCCAGCTCCTCTCGGACTGGATGCGATGGTACAGGAGTGGCCGAGGCTGCCCCTGTACGCTTTCCCCCCGATCGCTCTGCTTCCGGGAGTTCTAGAGAGAGTGCGCCGGGACGGGGCCCGTCTCCTTCTAGTAGCCCCGTTCTGGCCGGGCCGGGTATGGTTCTCGGATCTGGTGTCTCTCCTCGACGGCTCTCCCCTGGAGATTCCGTTCAGGAAGAACCTTCTCTCTCAGGCGGGCGGAGTTTTTGTTCACCCCCGCCCGGAGTTGTGGAAACTGTGGGCTTGGCCTCGGAGGGGGCCCAGCTCATAAGTTCCGGTCTCTCAACTGAGGTTGTTGAGACCATTCTACACTCCAGAGCTCCTTCTACGAGGAAACTTTACTACCTAAAGTGGAGACTCTTCACCTTATGGTGTCGAGATCACCTGCGGGATCCAGTTAACTGCCCTGCGAGCGTGGTGCTGGAGTTCCTGCAGGAGAGATTCTCTGCTGGGTTAGCCCCCTCCACACTAAAGGTGTACGTGGCGGCCATAGCTGCTTACCACACTCCTTTGAGTGGAGTTTCATTAGGGCGACACCCTCTAGTAACTCGTTTCCTCCGTGGAACCTTGAGGCTGAGACCTGTGACGCGCACCAGGGTGCCGGCCTGGGACTTATCCATCGTCCTTCGAGGCCTTTCCGAGGCTCCCTTCGAGCCGCTCGAGGAAGTTTCTGAGAAATTTCTCACTTTCAAAACAATTTTTCTTCTTGCTATTTCTTCTCTTAAAAGAATTGGGGACTTGCAAGCCCTCTCTGTCGCACCCTCGTGCTTGGAGTTTGCCCCGGGTATGGCTAAGGCCTTTCTCTCTCCGAGGCCCGGGTATATTCCTAAGGTCCTCACTAATCCTGTGAGACCTGTTGTGCTCCAGGCCTTCTGTCCTCCTCCCTTTGTGACGTCAGACCAGGAAAAGTTAAATCTGCTTTGTCCAGTTCGCGCCTTAGACGCCTATGTCCACAGAGCTGCCCTGTGGAGGAAAACTGATCAGTTATTTGTTTGCTACGGACCTCCATCCCGTGGGGGTCCGGTGTCAAAGCAGAGGATGAGCAAGTGGGTAGTCGAGGCTATCTCACTGGCTTATGTGGCGGCCGGACAGCCTTCTCCTTTGGCTGTTCGGTCCCACTCCACTAGGAGTATGGCTGCTTCTCAAGCTCTCTTGGCAGGGGCCTCCCTGCAGGAAGTGTGTGATGCGGCGGGGTGGTCCTCGCCGCATACTTTTGTCAGGTTCTATGAACTAGATGTTTCTGCTACTCCGGGGTCTCGGGTGCTCGCCTCGTAGCTGTTACAGGCGGGCATCCAGACTCGCATGGGGACGTGGGTATTCTCGTTCCCAAAGCGGTGACGCAGCTCGAGTTCCCTTGAAGGGGAACGTCTCGGTTACGACTGTAACCTTAGTTCCCTGATAGGGAACGAGACGCTGCGTCACCCGGCCATACTCCTCGCATGCCCGCAAGCGCCTTGTTTCAGGCCTTCTTCAGAAGCTAACGGCGTGTGTTTGCCGGTGTGCTTTATAGCTTCCGGGTCTATGACGTCACCCGCCTATGACGTTCCGTCTCTCTATTGGACTGATGACATACGTGCTTCACGACGCAATCACGCAGAGGCGTTCCCAAAGCGGTGACGCAGCGTCTCGTTCCCTATCAGGGAACTAAGGTTACAGTCGTAACCGAGACGTTTTATGGGCGCTCTCGAGGATTATGGGTAGTGTAGTTCTTCACTGGGAATTTGTCAAGTACACACTTTTTTTTAAATGAAGCTGGAGCACATTAAATCTGCATTTAAAAAGTGTATTCATTATTTCAAAATCAATTGCTCCATGGAGAAAATGAGCAGGAATCTTACTTCCAGAAATTGATTTGATCTGCATCAATCCGCATGAACTTTCTCCATTTTCCATCCTTCTCTTTCCTCTCGTTCTCACCCAGACCAACGGACTCCCATTTCTGACCTCAGTCTTGCTTTCTTATGTTTGTAATTTCACCTCTTTACAAGCACAACAAGACCAAAACAACATTTGGTCTCCAGATTTACCTCCCTTACGATTTTCTCCAACCCGTGGCTGGCCAACGTCAGAGCGCCTCCTTGATTATCTCGTCCATGCTTGAACACCACTGAAAAAAAAGAGCAACCGAGGAACGCTTGAGAAATTGGAGAGAAGTCGATTACTCAACCGACAAGCAGTTGCGCATGGAAAGGGATATCCTTTCACAGGTCAGTGCTTTAAAGCTGGCAAAATCTGCTGTGTTATTAAATCTCATTTAAGAACAGACACCACAATCAGAACGCATCTGATAGTAATAAAGCAGCAGTGGAAAAAAGTCGAACGTGTTTGAGACTGAGATAATAAGAACATCTTGTGCTTCACAGAAAACTGACCCGCTCCGTGAAGAAAAGGATTCTAATCAACGAGCGTAACTCGATCATAATGACAAGCATGTCAGAATAATATTTTACCACTCGTTCTCTGATTGACTCCATAAACAGAGTCGTTCGTTTTGAATATTAGCTTTGTCATATTGTGCTCCTGTGTGAAATGTGCTGAAGTTGTATTTACTTTGGAATAATTCACACACTCTCGTTATGCAGTCCTGTTTTTATTCCAGCGGACTATCAAATATGCCATCATATTTGCATTGTTAATGCTGAAAGGAAGGTGTTTAAAACTCTTTAACTGTCACCGTCCCGCTGGGGGGACGCTTGCCGCTCTTTTTGTTTCCGTATTATATATTTTAGCAATCATAAATTAGTTATCATTTGAAAGGTTACGAACTCAAAATGAATCCTGTGAATATCGGTTTTAAATTGGGCATTGCGTTACCATGGAAACGTTACTCTAAATAATAGACTGTATGTCCGTGATGTCACCCATAGGATTCTGAAGAGCAGTTTTGAAGCTTAAAGTCGGGTCGAGCTGGCCGTCGCCATCTTGGCAGCGGGTCATCGCGCGTCACTCCCGGATAACAGAAAATGAGCAAAGAGGCGAGACGTAGGCGGAGCTTAGGTGACGTGATGACTAACAGACAGCAGACAAACGGCAATCCAACTGTCACTCGAAGTGGCCACGCCCTTAATTATCCAGAACTTTAAGGCTTTATATAATGTAAACTAATGAGTTATAAAAAAATTCACCCCCCTCACAGTCGTCAAGAAGGGCAAAATTAGCCGTATAGACCAAAACCAGAATTTGCACCAGGCTGTAAACATGTTTTAATCTGCTGTAAAGTTGGGCATTTTAACATGAGCTCAATGAGATTCTGCTCCTTCTGGAGTCTGTCTCTAGTGGCCAGTCCATGAATTGCTGGCTTCAAGAGAAATTGCGGGAGGTTGCCGCTTGGTTTAAATTCTTCTAGCGGGCTCCTCCCCCTAGTGGGCGGTGTCAGGTTTCATATTACAACAGTTATTTTAACTACTTTATAATCAAAACCTTTTCTAATCTTGACAAATCACATATCGTCGGAAAGGTCTGTGTCTCAAGGTTAAGTGATATTTGGACAGAGATTTTGTAATTTGTTACAGGAGAATGCATACATCTAAAAAAAAAAAAAACAATGCCGCTATTTTTGGTACTGCACCTAAAAAAAATCTTCCACTTTTGTGATATCAACTTCAAATTTGGAACACATCTTGGTTAGACATATAGCTTATAGTAATTTTAGAGTAATTCTTTTTTGTAAAATATATATTTAGTATAAAATAAAACATATTTAGTACAGTACGTTAAATTTTAACTTCCATTACATTTTCATACTTTCAATCAATAAAAAAGCAATAATCTGCCGAGTGCCATCTTTAAAATGAGACCAAACTTTGGTATATATTCCAAAGCATTCTTGAATTACAGCCATTCAAGTTTGGATAGTGCAAATTCAATGTTTCCAGTGAAATTACTGCCAAAATATTTGTTCATGAAAGGATTTTTTTACTTGGCCAAGGATAAAGATGAGACAAAAAAGACCATAATAGCCGCGTTTCCTCCGCAGGAACTTTCCCCAGGAGCTAGGGACTTTGGGGTGGTATAAGACAGCATTTTATTTCAACCAGTATTTGTAAAAGTCTTTTGCGGTGCGTGCAATAAGAGTTGATTGATATTCTAATCAACAATGGAGTTTAAAAAATAAGACCGATGGGCCGACGACGAGGTTCAGACTTTATTCAATTTATTTGCAAAGGACGAAATCCTGTGGGAACTGTAGAGTCGCGCTCAGTCCTACGTCACCGGACTAATCTTCACGGTACTTTAGGCCGCGATGGAAACGCAGACAGCAACAGGTCTGGGGGAAAAGAGTTCCTGGGAAAAAAGTTCCTGGGACAAATTGTTCCGGGTAATTTCAGTGGAAACGGGGCTTATGACCTTCCCTCGGGTCATTTTGACCCGAAACTCATTTTTAAAAAACAGAGTTTTGAGTGTTCATCAGAGTGGTCCAAGACCCTAACACTAGGACGAATACTCACACACACACACACAAAAGTTTTCTGGTTGAAATTTAAAAAGTTACAAATGCTTCCCTCACGGGTCAATTGGACCCCTTTAGGAATTAATGGAATGCTTCAGTACACGTAGAAAAACCTAAAAATGCTAAAAATTATAACAAAAAATTCTAAAACTTTACCAAAAAAAAAAAAAAGTATAATGTCTACATGTGTATCTGAATGCATACCGAAGAGAAACTGACTTTAGGACCCAGCGGAACAGCACATTTGCTCTAGTGGCATGAAATATAATCTTATATATATATGTATATATATATATGTATATATATATATATATATATATATATATATATATATATATATATATATATATATATATATATATATATATATATATATATATATATATATATATATATATATATATATATATATATCCCCACAAGCCGTTGGAAGAGACACCCACTTTAAGATATTTTGAGCTGAATTGAAAGGGTTATGCATGAAATTGTGAGATATTTTGCATTTAAGTTGAAAAAATGTGCTTAAATTATTATTTATTTATTATTTATTGATAACATCTAGTAATTTAAAGCTAAATAAAAAAATATCCCCCCAAAAAATTAAAAAATATTATCAAAATGGAATGAAAGAAGCTTTCTGGACAAAAAAAAAAAGTATAATTTTAGGTCTTTGGGTCATTTTGACCCAGTTATAAAGTGCGTGAGAGGGATGAGGGTTAAACAATATTCAGAACTTTATATTACAACTCACATTTACACTTTCACATGATGCTGGTTGACTAAAATTAGATGGCATTTTTTTATTAAAATAATGAATATCATATTTGAAATATTGACTAAAACCAAAAGACATTGTGTGACTACAAATAATCATGCAGTGTTAATAATTAAAGATATCATTAGCATTCCCATTCGTCTCAATGGCAGTTGCTCGGCTGGTGCAGAAACTCCCAGATATGAAAAAATGCAATCTTTGCTCATTTGTTTTCAGCCAATTGCTCGATTGTCATGTGACCAATCCCTATGGATCAGCAGAAAAATAATGTTTTCATTGATTAGCTGATATTGCCCACAACCTATTGCGAGTTGAAAGAAGATTCAATTAGAACTACAAACGCGGATAAAAAGTTTAAAAAACTACAAACATGGCGGATGTGTGACGGTTAAGTAGAGAGGTTTAGATTAAGGGGCTTGAGTGATCAATTATCAGTATTTAACCTGACGGAAAGATATTTATTAAATGTTATATACCTGCAGCAGGATTGTGAACTTTTGTACTGATACGTTTAGACATTAACTTTTAAATGCATCATTATATTTAAACTGCAAACACACGAGGAGTCTCTGCATTAAAGACCCACAGATGGCAGATCAACATGCTACTACATTTCTCTCCAATACGGTTGGAAATTCAATTGAATGTGGAGGATTTGAACTGCGACGATGATTGACAGGGCAGTTTAAACGGTGATGGGATGCACGTAACTAAGCGACAGAGTCGCTGTAAAGATGACGAAGTAGTATGTCCCAAAGCTTGCATGCTCTTCTGCTAGACACTCAAAAGTATGCACTTTTTCTTCACAAAAAGAGTTGTAGCATAAGTAGGCGAATTGGGACGCAGCATGTGAACACAGGTCTTTTGGGCAATGAACAGGCCAACCAAAAACTAATACAGAGTTAATCTCTTGAGTGGCCAAACAGTGCTTATTCCTGAGTTTACATACAACTCAAAACCCTACAGTCCCCTTTACATGCATTTGAACGCAAAACTCTGCAGGTTCACTTTATTTCGACATTGTCTAATAATCCAAAATGTTATTATTATACAAAGCAATGATTGTTGGGCTTCTGAACACAAAAAAACACGGGTAACCAAACAGTCGATAGGCCCCATTGACTTCCATTTTTTCCCATACAATGGAAAAAATGATGTGTGCAGCAGAAGAAAGAACTTCATACAAGTTTGGAACAACACATGATGACAGAATGATACTTTTTGGGTGAACTATCCCTTTAAGTACACAAACCCACACAGGCGAGTACACACCCTAACACATGCATATGC
The DNA here is from genome assembly GCA_033150135.1 of Gobio occitaniae. Lineage (NCBI taxonomy): Eukaryota > Metazoa > Chordata > Actinopteri > Cypriniformes > Gobionidae > Gobio > Gobio occitaniae. Next base: position 45,536 of record JARQWZ010001669.1, read on the forward strand.
ATGTGAATCCGTGGCACCCCCAAGGATTCTTTCCCTCAAGATGCCTGATGATGCAATTCTCATTAGTCATAATGATTGACAGGTAAGAGGGAGTTCGGGATGAGTGACAATCACTCGTTTCCCCCGGTTCAGTTTCGCCTCACGTGTACAACCCCCCCCTTCCAAACCTTCCGACAGGACATCGCCCATCTGGGTAGGGGGTGGATGCCAGTCCCAATTCATCCATCAGTCAGTGAAAAGGAGAGTTAGGGGGTCCTTTCAGTCCAGCGAGAGAGGGTGAGAAAAAGGTCATCTGCTTCTGACTTACAAAATGAGACATGATCCAAAAGCCTGACATGTGGCTGACAGAAGACTGGGGAAGGATGAATACAACACCAAGCATGAAATATCTTCCTAAATATTTTGAGAAGAATGTAAAGGGATATGCTGTTGCATCTGGTTCACCGATAAACCATTACTTTGAGGAAAGTGTTTTTGATATTTGAAGAAATAATGCAATCCAGAAGTTTCAATGGCCCCATGTCGTCTGCGCAGAATTGTCATGCATACAATTTCCATTGTGCACCAGCAGAAACGATGAAGCAGTGTGTGTGTGTGTGTGTGTGTGGACTAGTTATCCATCTAGATTGAACATGATGGACATAGTGAAGACCTGGCAAACAGACTGCTGTGAGACTCTTTCTCTCACTCATGCACATATGCACATACATCTGTTCCACATTAACACATTAAATGCCTCAAAGGTGTTTGAAAACACTGCGGTGATCAATTTCATCTTGAAATAATCAGCGGTTTCGATTGTGCCAAATGTTAATTTATAGTGTGTACGCAACATAGAGATTAACTTCAGATACTGTGACGATGACTGCAGCGTCTACAGGTTAGAAAGTCTCACAGATGCATCTCGAATGTAAACTCATACACTGTGTGAATGTCCTTACAGATTGTTTCACACATCATAGTTTGACAGGTAGTGTTCCCTGAAGAGTCTGCGACACCATTTGTCAAATGTCAGATTCTAGTATGCGTTATGAAGGCCACCTAAAGCTATGTGACGTACGGTTGCTATAGTGAGCTGGAGGAACAATGCAAATGGACGACAGCGATCTGTCATAGGGGTTAACGTAAAGGACCAGAAAGAGGATCTGAAGATTTCACACCCATCATCTGTAATAAGAAAGAATGTGCTCTGAGTGGTCATTAATCAAAATCACATCTCACTGATCTCTGTCAATTCATCAGTCCGACCGTCCATTCCCCATCCATCAAACTCAACTTGTCCCTTATGTGTTGCACTGTCCACAACTAGTTATTGAATTTGACAGAATATTAGGAACAATGCTGTATCACCTCCCACTGATCTCACATTCATCATTGTCAGCTTTGCTAAACGCACACGCTTGTCAATGATGTGATAGTGGAACTCCTACACACTAAGAGAAAAAAAACAAAAAAAACATTTGGATGAAATGAGTGACAATTTTCACATTTCAGAAGAAACTACAAGACAGACTTCTAATCGCCAGCGGATAATTTTCCTATATGTGTGTGTTTGTGAAATGGTGTTTCACGTGATGAATGAGGAGTTGATCCATCAGGGCCCCAGACAGTCCAGACAGGCCCACATGCTGAGGCCCACATTCTCACTGACCACCCTCAGAGAGGCGGGCCGCAGAACTGACAGGAAATGACCTCAGCAGCAACCCTCTCAATTATGGTCATATCCATCATAATTGGCTTTTATAGCATGGCATCATCACTCCAGACATAACAGCAGATGCACTTTAGTCAGGTCAGCTACTGTCTTCAAAACAGATGGTCTAAGATGTGCAGGATTTATCCTTTTTGACAGACAATGCTTACTGTTAATACTTCAAATATTAAGACCAATCTTTAAAGGGTTAGTTCACCCAAAAAAGAAAATTCTGTCATTAATTACTCACCCTCATGTCGTTCGACACCCGTAAGACCTCCGTTCATCTTCGGAACACAAATTAAATTTTTGTTGAAAGCTGATGGCTGAGAAAGGCTTCAGATTTGGCATTCAGTACATTTACACTCACAAGACGCTTAAAAGGCACTTAAAACGTTGTTACAAAGTCCATCTCACCACAGTGACTCTACAATAATTTTATACCGCGACGACAATAGTTTTTGTGCGCAAAAAAAAATCTAAATAACACCTTTATCCAACTTGTTCTTGTCTTCCGTGTGTGCCTCCACGACGCATGCGCGAGAATATGACGCAGATCCGGCGTTCGGACACATGACCCAGAAGCGATTTGTTTACAAGCAGAGGAAGACGCGCGTCTCTCAGCTGTTGAATTTTACATTGATCGTGCTTTAGGTCTCGGCGTAGTTCTCAAAATGGGGCTTAAGTGTGTATTTCATGGATTCCCGAACCCCGGCGCTACGTCATATTCTCGCGCATGCGTCGTGGAGGCACACACGGAAGACAAGAACAAGTTGGATAAAGGTGTTATTTAGATTTTTTTTTGCGCACAAAAACTATTGTCATCGCATCGTAAAATTATTGTAGAGCCACTGTGGTGAGATGGACTTTGTAACGACGTTTTAAGTGCCTTTTATGGGTCTTGGGAGTGGGAATGTACTGAATGCCAATGGAGGCCTATCTGAAGCCTTTCTCAGCCATCAGCTTTCAACAAAAATATCTTCATTTGTGTTCCGAATATGAACGGAGGTCTGACGGGTGTCGAACGACATGAGGGTGAGTAATTAATGACAGAATTTTCATTTTTGGGTGAACTAACCCTTTAAGAGCATGCATGTTTTCTAATACCCAAGTAGTCAATCATTGTATCCCTTAAAACTCCTGTGAATTTGTTTTTCATGCTTTAAATTAGCTTGAATGTAACTCGACACCCTTGCTTCATTTAGTATACGCGGAGCCATGAATATGCAAATTAGCCCCGCCTCCACTCACTCACAACAGCTTAGAGATCCACTCGGCCAACTTTACAGTAGTAAATGAAGCACGATGTTATCGCTCTTTACAATATCGGAAACATACAGTAATTAATATGATTACTACATTATCAAACCACTAATAAACCACGTTCCAGTTCACCATCTCAGTCTGACTTCTGAAAATCGTCCCTAGAAACGTTTTGAACATCATAGAACGTCAGTGGAGAAAGGCATATAGTTCATCATAACATCATAAGCATAATTCACCCGCTATATTGCTTAAAGTACCCTATTCTTCTCTTGAGACTCCCCTGCTTCGCAGCAGTTAATGATATGCTAAATCCCCGCCCACACGTTGATGTGATTGGATACAAGGTAGTGTGTGACATAAGAAAACCCAATGGTTTTTAACCGTGTTTTTGGTTCACTGCAGTTTTAAAGAGAAAATATTCAGCAATGGTGTTGACTTAAGAATCTGCACATGGTTTGTCTGGAAGCGTATTAAAAACACCACATAGACATACAAACAAAATCAAAAACTTGATTTCCACCACAGGGAGACTTTAATAGAATGTATTTTATCACATGATAAAGTTTTGAAAATGTGCCTCTTTGTTAAAAGGCCTTTTCTTCTCTCTCAGCACTAAAACACACAGATAATCTATCCGAACAATCAGTGAGATGGTCAGAAAACAATTGGAAAACCATTAGAGGGGAAATGAGGTCAATACCCTACAGTTTTTTTTTTTTTCTATCATAATGATGATGGCAATATGATTATGGTGTGTGGTTGTTTTGTAGCTTAATAGTGAGTCCGGATGACAGTATATTCTGTTCAGTCAAGCGTGATCACTCCCATCTGCTAGTATGTGATTACTGCTTTACGCTGTGCCCTGACGCTTCCACATTATCTCATTTTCAGAACCGCCCCCCGAATCTCTCACACACCTGTAATTGTTGCAGATTATGTGCCTTGTGTGAATATTGCACTGTAACTTTAGGAGTTGGATTTCTGCAGAGTCCATTGTCCAATCATATTGCTGTTCTCTTGTCACTTTCTTCATAAACTCTTGAGCAGGGTCTTTGTTCATAAGCGGGCCGCCTCCAGCACTCCTGCAGGGGATTACTGCGGGGAACTACCGGGCGCGAACACTGATCGTTTCCTCCATTCTCCAAGAATTCCATTCCCATCCAATTGAGTCGGGTTCAGAAACCATCACGGGCCATGTAGGATATGTGTACCCCCAACTCCATCACTTCTTCAAAAATGCCCCGGCGCGGGAGACGTCATGCCAGCCAACATACAACTGATCACTTCCATATGCGCTTGTTGTCAGGTCAGACCCAGACGAGCCCCTTTCCTTCTGACTTGCGCTCATGGATACTTCCACACACACACACACATACACACTCCTCATCCCCCTTTCACCACACGCCAATGGAAATAAGAGGACTCCCTCTGCACTTCATACGGATGAAGGCTATTTAAGAGAACCCCAACAGTCGAGGGCTGCCTTGTAGCTGAGGTCATTATCGTGGATGTTTTGCTTCCATTATTGAGATTATCAAGTATGTACAGTGGATATTAACCAAAAGAAACTTTATCCGCCACCTCAGCCCTAAGTCTTAATCCAAGACGGTCTTTCCCGGGACAAAACACCAATATTCCCTGTGCAAACAAACGGAGAGGCCTTCGCCCGCTTCTGCTCAAGCTCCCCATGACGGCAAATAATCACCGCCATACACCTCACCCTTAATCAAAACACCCCTACAGATTGACAATGGTCAATCCCTGCTTGCTTTGAGGACACCCCACTACTCTCCAGGCTTTGAGAGAAAGGTTAACGGTGGGGGGAGCCCGACTGAGGATTATCAAAGGAGACTTTGAGAGAATTCCACGTGTTGGTTTTGAGAAGGAACGGCGACCCATCTGTATTGAGAAACCACGGCACACCCTCCTGATGATTCCAGCATTTTTTACTTTCAGATGAAACGGAGATTGAGGACATGGAAACAAAGACGCATATCCTCCAGGCCACCAAATCCACCTGTAATTATGAAGGTTTGCATGAAGAAAATCCCCACCCAACAGCTCATTCTTTTCTCAAGCGTATCTGCACAGCAGCACCTCTTTTGGCCTCTTGATTTCACTCTTATGCAGCAGACATAAATTTCAAGGTTTATCACTGTCAGATTATGATTACGAGGAAACCTTGGGAAGCAGCCACCACCACAGCCTTTCATCTAACCGTTTGACCATGTTGTGCCTGAGTTATATTCTGACAGAGAATAGCAGGGAAAAGACCCTTTTATTTTGAGCTCTTGCGTCAGCAGTCGCAAAGTACCCTGGCATGATTTGTGAAGCTTTGCCTGGAAACAACCAAAGACATTGCTGGCTCGCAAACGGCAGAGATTGACCTAAGAGTCTAAAATTATACTGGTGCACACCCAGTGCTACCTTATCAAACTGAAGTATACAAACTGTGTAAAGTCGTAAAGTCAACTGTGTTCCAATAAAAATGACTGACCTGGAGTGTGCCCTCCTAATGAATCATCTCAGCTTTGGAGGAACCTCACCTCATCATGTGGAGACTTCATACGATGGAGATCTTTCAAATTGGCTCAGAGTATCAGAGGTGAAAGCCAGTCACTTGTTACGGTCCTTAATACCAGACCTTCACCACAGTTCAGTGGTCTGGCAATCGCCTCCATATTGAGGAATCAACTCATCTGGACTTACTCTGCATACAGTGATACAACATCTTTGAATCCAGTGGGGGATAAGGTTTCACAGAGCTCATTTGCAAGAGAGGTTCCGCTGCCAAGAGAGAAAGTAGTTGAGTCGGATGCTGAAGCCAACAATGATTTTAATAGGAAACATCCGCATATGCCAGCCGTTCACCAACATTACACTAATTGCCCTGTTTTGAAATCATTGTCTTGAGCAATAGTGCGATTAGGAAGGTAGAGAAAGAGAGTGTGGAAGCTTGTGCGGAATCACAAATGTAAATTCCTAGTTCGGGGAGGGCTGCTGTGTTCCCGAAGCATAATGTGGGAGAGAAATACACTGACTGGAGGGGAGGGGTGCTGAAAGAAGCGGAGGGTAGCAAAGTTAGAGAGAGTTGATGAAGAGCTTGTAGATAAAGAAAGGCCAAGCGTACACTTGGGTCGGTTAGTGTACCTTAGTGGCTTTGGATGTTCTGTACAACCCAGTCTGCACTCCCCAGCCAGGTTCCAAGTCCTCTAAATCAGTCGGCGGTTTGGGATCTCACATCATTACCATTTTGAACAGCCTATAAAAGAATTTGAAATGGATGTCTTGAGAATAATAAAGAGCAAAGGGAAACAAATGCCATCAAGGAAAAAAAGCTGTGAAAGAGTCCAACTTATAAAAAGCCCTTTTACATGAAGATGTGAAAAAGATGTAGGTTGGAAAGAGACTTGCGAGCAAAGACAAGGTTAAGACCCCGAAAACCATCTCAGATGATGTCATTCTCCAGTGTCCTCTCACCTTGTGAAATTTCGTGCTCCAGAAATGGCGCATTGACGTTCTGTAGTGCTGAAGCCGAATCTGGGGCTCTGTTATCCATGACTCCTACCAGAGTCCTCACTTCTCCCCAGGTGTGTGGCAGAAGAACTGAGGGTTTTGGGCTCGTCATATGGTTCTATTTGCCATTAGCATTGGACTGCAGCCCTGACACTTACTCTCTGATCTAAAGTTGATCCGGATCCAAAGGCTGTAGGGGCTTTAAGAGCAGCTCTGCCTGGTAATAAGTGATGGTGTGGGGGGTCCACTATAACAGTTCTTCCTTACCTGCAAGCTCCTCATAATAAAGGTGCAAATGAGGAAAAGTTGCAGATCACCATGCAAATATCCATGTCATATGTTTTCCCTTGGTACTTATCACCTGATCTTCTCTGAAATAACATCTTTCCAGATGAGAACCTCTCGTTTCCCTTACAATGGCGTAACTCGCTGCTTAACTAACATATAGAACGGTGCATAATAGCTAGTCATGGCTGTTTCCCGAAAGTCGAGTCGCAAATTTGTCGTTTAACCATGTTGTTTGATGTCACGCAGGTGGTGGAGTACTAGCTTCTTTTAATTAATACGTTTGAGATTGAATTGATGGATTAGATCACTTTAAAATGAAAATTACCGCATGATTTACTCACCCTCAAGTCATTCTAGGTGTTTATGACTTTCTTCTTTCTGATGAACACAATCAGAGTTATATTAACAAATATCCTGATGTTTCCAAGCTTTATTAGAGCATGAGTTTGAAGCTCAAAAACGTGAATCCATCCATCATAAACATAAACTGTAAAAAATAAAAACGGAAAATGTACTGGTAATATTTCTCCGGAAATTTCCGTTAACCCTTAAAACACAAACTAATACAATGTGTAATTCAAAATACACGTAAAACACCTGTAAAAAAAAAAACAATACGCAAAATTCATTCATATTTATACAGTACTTTTTACCCTATTTTTACAGACATTTTTTACAGTGTACTCCATACGGCTCTGGGGCGTTGATAAAGGCCTTCTGAAGTGAATCGATGCGTTTGTGTATGGAAAATATCCATATTTAACAAGTGAAATATCTAACTTCCGCCAGACCACCTTCGATATTAAACTTTCAAAGAAAGTGTAACGCCTCTTGCCGTTTAAAGCACTTACTCTACGTCCTAGGTCATAAGTCATGTCAGTTACGATTTTTCTAAAAGGAAGGCGGTCAGGCAGAAGTTTGATATTTTACTTTATAAAGTTTTAAATATGGATATTTTTCTCACAAAAACCCATCAATTTGCTTCAGAAGGCCTTTATTGAGGGTGAGTAAATCATGGGCTAATTTTCATTTTAAAGTGAACTAATCCTTAAAAATACGCACATGGCATCTGAGGACTAATTCTCATTTTTCTCAGTTATTTTACTTTATTTCCAGATTCAATCATAATTCTTACGTACAAGAGCAGGTACACACATGCACACTCTTCAAAAACGGCGCTTTAGATCTCTTGACAAACTAAAAGACGTTAATGACATTTCTATACATTCGAAATAAAAGATTGTACTGAATATCAAGCTTGCTTATTTTGCTCAAGTTAAGGATTTAACACCACTTTTTTGAGAATAGGCTAATTTTCCGTCTCCCCTAGAGTTAAACAGTTGAATGTGACCGTTTTCGATTCGATTCAGCCGATCTCCGGGTCTGGCGGTAGCACTTTTAGCATAGCTTAGCAGTTCCTTGATTATTACGCAGGAATGAGAGTATAGTTCCCAGCCATATCGGCCTAGAAAATCACAACTTTTCATTTTCCGTCGGTCTTAGTACACAATGTAACTACAGAAGAGTCTTTAAATAGGAAAAACTCTTTGGTTATTTTTGAGCGAGATGCTAGCGGTCTAATCAGATTCAATGATCTATGCCAGGGGTTTTCAAACTTTATGATACCAAGGACCCCCAAATATGATGAACTTTTATGAGGGACCCTTCCCTTCCTAAAATCAATCTATTTTTATGCATGAAAAAACATTTAAACTAGATAAACAGTAGGTGTGACATTATAAATATAATATTGTTTTCCAACTTAAATTGGCTATACTTAATGTTGGATGTATAAACCTGAAGAAGAAAATGTTCAATTAAAAATGATTTGTATAAGGAACTTTCACAAAAAAAAATTATGTAAGCAGCTTATGTACTGCGTTAAGAAAACTGCCTTACAATCCCAATGAGCAAGATAGAGGACTATAGTGAGAAAAGCTCACTAGAAAGATACAAAGCAAACAAATACAACTCTGGAAAGTATGTACTGTATACGGCAAGAAAGGAGAGAAACCGTTTGGTAGACTTTATAAATTTTTGCTTTGTTGTTTTATTCTCTGAAACTTTCTGGGGACCCCTTAGAACCCTCTGGAGGGTCCTGTGGGTCCCCGGACCCCAGTTTGAAAACCCCTCATCTATGCTAAGCTATGCTTAGATCGGAGATCAGCTGAATGGATTCGAAAACGGTAACACTCAACTGTTTAACTCTAGAGGAGACGGAAAATTTGCCTATTTCCACATTATGCAAACAAGAATCTATGCTTCTAAATACAGGTCATCGTTCCAACTACACAACATTGCAATGGTGTTTGTGAATGTTTGTTGGAACTATGGTTTCGGACTCGTTGAACTACGCTGATAACGACAGAACTTGCGGTTGGCTAACGATGCTTTGGGGAAACGCAGCGGAGATCAGTTCGGTTGAAATGAAGCATCGAGAAGATCTGACTTAAAAGAGCAATTTGTTTACAAAATCGGACATCAGTGAAATGCATAGTTACAAATGCACAAAGAGGAAATGTGTGTACGTGAAATGTGAATTACCTCAGATTGCAATACACCGGCAAATGTCTAAATATCAGATTTATTGGAGTGTTCAGGGTTAAAGGGCAGTTCCCAGAGGGCTGGGGCTGATAAAGCCATCTGACAGCATCTTGGATGAGTGGAGCACATCTGCTTCACATTTCCACCATGTCAGAACCCATACTATCTTTGCTTTGGCTTGTTTGCAACTCATTGGCTCAATCATATTTCTATTGTTGTAATGACATTTAATGGCATGTAACTACATCTGTACTAATGCTTTGACTTTATAGTAGTGTCATCAGCTCTTCTATTGAGACCACCGTTCATTCGAAGCTAATAAAACAGCATGAATACGATACACTTGAGGTTTACCATCTAAAATGCAGATAATTATGCTAAGGTCTGAACACCCTGCATGCCTTTCAGGATGATTCATCAGTCAACGTACAACTCCAATGTGAGAATCATTTTTTGGCTCTTCTTGTGCTGAATGTTTTATTTCGTAAAAGGCACTTAACAGTAGAGAACGTATTGACAAACTGACCAGTAGTGAGGGCTGTGTTTTGCTATTTCCCCATGTCCTCTATGTGCCAGGCTCTTCTGTACGTAATTGCTAAAATAGAATTGACTGCCCCTTTCTGCTGTTGTGCGTCAGACTGCCTCTGCAACCTCAATGGTTTTGGACGCTGTTGGCTCAGCCCATATGGAGCCACTTCACACAAGTTTTAGCCTAAGCCAGATCTCTGCTCAGAAGACACAGCACCGCCCCAGCCACAGACAGTAACTGAGTCGGCGTCCCAGTAATGGTCTGCTGGCTACCGCCACACCATTGCCAAGATGTCATTGTAAAGCACTGCATCTCAGACCGTGTTTAGGATCCTTTATTAATTATTTCCAAACTCTTGGGAGATTTCCTGTTGTGGTGATAGCAATTGGAGTAGCAGAGCAGTTGGGACAGGCTTTTTTGAAAAACATTAACTATTGCAGTTTCTCAGCTCAGTCAAATTTGTGAATTTGCAAAGTCACGTCTTAAAAATAGAGCAATGATGTCATTGCACTTCACCGAACAACTCTAAGGCACTCCCTAATGTGTCATTTATTTCTGTGATGTTGCTTGCCTTAAGAGGAAATACTCAGAAAATTATTAACAGGCACTTTTGTGCGAACACATTCATTTTCAACAAATTTGTATGCACACTCTGATAAGCACAAGTATGAAACCTTCCAACTCCACTGCGTAGTAAACAAATTCCCACTTCCTGTTCACCTGAGCTTCGGAAATGCGAAGCACTTTAAAGGTGTAGTTCACACAAACATGAAAATGTTACCACTTAGCCTCACGTTGCTCTAAACCTATGTGAGTTTATTTCTTCTGTTGAACACAAAAGAAGACGTTTTAAAGAATGTTGGTTAGCCATTGTTAGCCAATGTGGGTTAGCCAACAGTTGACGTTAGCCATTGACTTCCTTGGGGGGAAAAAATACTTCGGAAGTCAATGGGGTATATCAACTGTTTACTTACTGACATTTTTTTGTAAATATCTTCCTTTGTGTTCAACTGAATAAATAAACTCATACAGGTTTGAACAACTAGAGGATGAGTAAATGATGACAGAGTTTTCAGGTTTTTTTTTATTATTTTGTTTACTTTAAAGAACGTTGGCAATTAAACAGTTGACGGTAGCCATTGACTTCCATAGTAGGGGCAAAAAGTCAATAGGCCAAAAGGCAGTCTGCATCACACTGGTTCCCTCGAGAAAAACCCAATAGGATCTTCCCATTTACACTCAAAAAAATTACCCATTGGACAAAGAGCAGGTTTTCCATCCAATAAATATGTGTGGGCCCAACTCATAAAAAACTATTTTTGCAATGAGTTGGTCCAACTCAATTTTGGACAATGTATTTGATTTGGTCAAACTCAATTTGATCAAATACAGTTTAAATTATATTTATACACTCATAACATGACTTTTTTATACTTGTCAAACATAAATTAAAACATTTAATTGGAAAATCAATTATAAGCAGTTTCATTCATCATCATACACAATGTATGAAAATATAAGAAAAGTGGTGTCACTCTTGCCCTGCCCACAGGCACCACTCTTCAGCATAACGGTAACCACAAAATCAATAAAAAAACATTACAGAAACTCCTCTAAATGTCCAACTGAACATTAAACACTAACATTAACTAACTACATCTTTCCCTTTACAGAAAAAAAACACATAAAACAACATTTTAATCCCTAAATGTACTCTCCTAATGGAGTCCCTTGCAAAGCATGCTGGGAACTACAGATCCACTGCCCAGTTAGTTATGTCAACACAAATATTCCATGTAGTTTTAACACAACTTAAGTAAACTTCAGTTATAAATATAGCATGTTGATTGAACACAATTAAATTAAGCTGTGACAAAATTAGATGTGTTTAAGTCAAGTGAACAGAATTTAAATGTGTCATATCTATGAAGGGCCTGAATCTTATTGCAAAAAACAAGCTCTGTTAGTAACATAAGTTTATAATACTTACACATTTGATCCATCAAGATAATTATCGCATATGAACACAGCTTTTATTAGTTTTGAAGCCTAAATGCAGTCGCAAAAACTAAAGGGAGGCTATAAACGGACTACACCACAGTCCCACGATTTCAACGTCACCATCACTAAACGTCCGACAACTCTTTCAGTCTTTATCTGGGAAACATTTTCCCAGAGCGTTTGAGTTATATGGTTTATAAGAGCACAATTATGAGCAGAATGAGGCTGTAAAAGCGGACCTGTCTTCAAAAAATCACGAGTCGCGTAATACTGATATATTTTATGTCGTAGAATAAAACGTGAACGCTTGTGTTTACCGCAAACCTTATTTCAGCCATTTAACAAATCCCAGTCAAAAAACACATTGACTTCGGTACATGGGAACCGGAAGTGCTAATATGCTAACTCGCCTCCGCGTTTTGGACTACAAAGTGATGTCATACCTGCACCGCTCTATGGCTACCGTCATTAACAACATTTGTTGAAATGTTTTCTTTTGTGTTCATCAGAAGAAAGAAACTCATACAGGTTTGGAACAACTTGAAGATGAGGAAATGATGACAGAATTTTCAGGGGTTTTTTTATTATTTAGTTTATTTTAAAGAATGTTGGCAATCAAACAGTTGACGGTCGCCATTGACTTCCATAGTAGGGGAAAAAAGTCAATAGGCCAACTGGCAGTTCGCATCACACTAGTTCCCTCGAGAAAAACTTTTGGATTATTGCAAAAAACAAGCTCTGTGATCAACAAAAGTTTATAATACTTAAATGTTTTGTCCATAAAGATAATTATCACAGATGAACACAACTTCTATTAATTTTGAAGCCTAAATGCAGTCGCAAAAACTAAAGGCAGGCTATAAACGGACTACACCACAGTCCCACGATTTCAACATCAATATCACTAAACGTCCGACAACTCTTTCAGTCTTTATCGAAAAACATTTCCCCAGAGCGTTTGAGTTGTATGGTTTATAAGAGCACAATTATGAGCAGAATGAGGCTGTAAAAGCGGACCTGTCTTCAAAAAATCACGAGTTGGGTAATACTGATGTATTTTATGTCGTAGAATAAAACGTGAACGCTTGTGTTTACCGCAAACCTTATTTCAGCCATCTAAAAAATCCCATTCAAAAAATACATTGACTTCAGGATGAGGGAACCGGAAGTGCTAATATGCTAACTCGCCTCCACGTTTTGGACTACAAAGTGATGTCATACCTGCACCGCTACCGTCATTAACAACATTCTTCAAAATGTTTTCTTTTGTGTTCATCAGAAGAAAGAAACTCATACAGCTTTGGAACAACACAAGGGTTTCATTTTAGGGGGAACTACCCCTTTAAAACCTTCCGCTACAAATAACCAATATTTATCAATAACCTTTTTTCCGTCCTCCATGTTTACGGCTCTAGCATGTAGCAGTGCGGTGTATGGCAAGCCTCTTGGCTGAATCCAACGTCTTGGCCACTGTCTCTGTTTTTATAGGCTGATTAAGTCATGCTTTTGTTTCCAGGGTCACCAAGACATTTCCCATAATCCCAACACGAGGCTTAGCTAACGAGGTAACGACGGAAACACTCTGACGCGTACGCTTAGCGTGCCTCCAGACCGAGCACAGGTCCGTTGTGCAAGAATCAGGCAAATCCAGCTCTCCCGGGATGTGTTCTCGCCACTTTGGTCTCCGCAGTGTGTTTAAGGAGGCATGTGCGTCCACTCAAGTGGAGAGCGTCGTAAAACATGGCAGAAATGGTGTAAGAACAGTGGAAACCATCAATAGCTAACCCAACGTGCTCCACCCCGGGTTCCATATTTTAGCAAAACATCTAATTTCATGGGTGGGTGGGAAGGGGGCGTGTGTGTGTGTGTGTGCACATATGGCAGTTTAGATGCATTAGCTGTCATATTTTCCCCTCTTGGAGAAAACAACTCTATTTGTGCGACGGAGCAAGAGCAAAGTGTACCTTTTCTTCAAGAGCCTGTGTGGTGTGACGCTCCACAAACCACACGGTTGTCATCACTTCCTGGCACTTCACCTAGAGCTCTTCCAAGCCCACTTTCCCACCACGCCTCGTCCAATGCTTGCCGCTGCCCTTGATTGAACGCAAAAACCATTATGTCCAGGGTTTGGCGGGAAGACTGTAGAATAGGGAGTCTTGGGAAACGGCAAATCGAATCAGCCTGGCAGCTCGCACTCTGCCACTTCCCATACAGCAAGCATTCGCCCCCTCGCCCGACACATACCCAGTCAAAACAGTGAGCTCAAAGCTTGGCGTAGGTGCCCATGGCCACGGGACTCCCTCAGAAGTGTCAGGCTTGTCCACTGGGCTCAAGCAGCAGAACTGAAAGCCAGAGTACGGCCAGGGCCCGGCCCACTCTTTCCATTGCCACCGCTCAACGCAGAGGATGTTAAAAACAAGTTGATCGCTGGAGAAAACAAACTGCACAGAGACGCATTGTTCACGGGCCCGCTCTGTCATGAAGGAAAGGTCTGGGAAATAGGAGCTGTCTCCATCGAGGTAGCGCGCATGATGCAAGCAGGCCAGATTCCACAGCATTGATAACATCGTTGATTGGGAGCACTCGGAGAACCTGAGGGAAAAAAAAACAAGCAGTCATTATTCTAACTAGGCAGCTTTCCTATTATTTGCTCAAGCTGATGATGCACTTTCTGCAACAAAACACTAACGACAAATTTGTCGACTCAAACGATACATAAAAACCATTTCCAGTCGCTTTTTACAAATCGATTAAATCACGTTGTGTACACTTGAACAATGCGATACGCTGATTAAAGTTGAACAATCCCTAAATTTGCTGCCAGCTGTAATTTGCAGGCCAGAGACGGACGACTATAGTTTGCAGATCTGTTCACATGACGTTCTACCTCGCATTTGCTCTTTAATAAAGTGCAAGATGCATCTGATTTTTATAAGTGCAATTGCACATATGGGATTGGGAATCATCGCTCAGATGCATTTTCCTCTCATGCACTAAATGCTGTAGTATATCAGGACGATAGATACACTAACACACCCAAACGTTCATATGCAACCGCATAATTCATATAATATACATTACATATAGCGTAAGGCACATTTGTGGTGAGCTGTATCACGTGTAACTCAGACGCTGGTGGCTTCATTTGCCATAATAAGCTTTGCTTATATGTTTTTTTTCCCCCTTTTACTCTATTATTACCAAATGATGCCAATTATTCCCCTCCCAGAAATGACAACCATTGCGACCACTACTGCGCAAATCCCAAGCAAATTCTTTATTCCACTTATTTGATCTCCCGTTTTGACATTTTACAAAACCATTGGTTTGCATATGGATTTTCACAGAGGTCTCGTGGAAATTCCCCCTTCTGTCTGTCTGTCAGACTGGGTGTATTAATGATTGAGTATCATGGCGACCAGTGGGAAATTCAAATGTCGATGTATGTACGTGTGGGTGGATGGCAGTGCAGATGGATGCATTTTGCATGTTCCCCTTTTCCCATGCAATGTTTCTCTTGTGGGCACAAAATGCGGTGCCAGACTGTATCTCTGAGTCCTACACTCTCACACTTCAGTTCTCACACCTCGAAATATACTGGAAACAAAACGCCTGACATCACAAGGGCTGCAACTGAGGATAAGAAACATCCATGTCTCAAGGCTACTTTATCTAAATACGGACGAAATCCCTGCAAACAGCCCTACATCTGCAACTTACCTGGCCAGTTTAAAAGAAAATGTGCAGCATAATGTATTTTGTTTGTTTATTTAGGTAGGAATAAATAAATAAACAAATACATGAATAAATAAACATTGTTTGTTTGTTTGTTTGGTGTTGATTTTCGTTTAAACAGCCCAAGTAAGAAGCAGATGCTTGGGTACAAATAAAATAAAATACAAAAAAAATTGTTATTCAAAATAATATAATATATTAAAGTAAAATAAATAAATGAATTATAATAAAATAAAATACAATACAAAAAATTTTATCAAAATAAAATAATAAAATAAAGTGAAATAGTAAAGTAAAAAAACAAACAAAAAACAATATATTAAAGTAAAGTAAATAAATGGATTTTAATAAAATAAAATAAACAAAAACAACAAAAAATTGTATATAATATAAATAATATATTAAGGTAAAGTAAATTAATTATAATAAAATAAAAAAAATAAAAAAAAATAATAAATAATATAATATATTAAAGTAAAGTAAATTAATTATAATAAAAAAAATAAAAAATAAAATAAAAAAATATATATAATATAAATAAAATAAAATAAAATAAATAAATACAATATAACAAAACATAAATAAAATAAAGTAATAAATTAAAATAATAAAATGAAATAAAGAATAAATTAAATAAAGTAAAATAATTAAATTAAATTAAATTAAATTAACAAAAAAACAACAATACAAAAATACAAAAAATACAATAAATAATATAATAAATTAATGTAAAGTAAATAAAAGAATTATAATAAAAAAATACTAAAAATATATCAAAATAATAAAATAAAGTAAAATAGTAAAGTAAAATAAATAAATGTAATATTTTAAATAAAATAAAAAATAATATAATATATTAAAGTAAAGTAAATAAATGAATTATAATAAAATAAACCAAAAAATATATATATATATAATATAATATAAATAATATATACAAATAAATACAAAAAATACAAAAAAAAATAAAAAATAAAAAATTAATTAAGTAAAAATTAATTAAAAATAAATACAAAAAATACATTTAAATCTCCTCCTTGAACTGCCACCTTAACGTGGTGGAGGGGTTTGAGTACCCGAATGAACCTAGGAGCTATGTTGTCCGGGGCTATATGCCCCTGGTAGTGTCTCCCAAGGCAAACAGGTCCTAGGTGACGGGTCAGACTAAGAGCAGTTCAAAAAAAACCTTATGATGACCAAAAAAAAGAGGACCGTGACGTCGCCCGGTACGGCGCAGCCGGGGCCCCACCCTGGAGCCAGGCCTGGGGTTGGGGCTCGTATGCGAGCGCCTGGTGGCCGGGCCTTCCCCCACGGGGTCCGGCTGGGCTCAGCCCAAAGGAGCGACGTGGGGACACCTTCCCGTGGGCCCACCACCCACAGGAGGGACCGTAAGGGGCCGGTGCAGAGAAGATCGGGCAGCAGTCGAAGGCAGGAGCCTAGACAACCCGATCCCTGGACACGGAAACTGGCTCTTGGGACATGGAATGTCACCTCACTGGCGGGGAAGGAGCCTGAGATTGTGCGTGAGGTTGAGAGGTTCCGACTAGAGATAGTCGGAATCACCTCTACGCACGGCTTGGGCTCTGGAACCACACTCCTCGAGAGAGGATGGACTCTTCACCACTCCGGAGTTGCCCATGGTGAGAGGCGGCGGGCTGGTGTGGGCTTGCTTATAGCCCCCCAGCTCTGCCGCCATGTGTTGGAGTTCACCCCGGTGAACGAGAGGGTCGCTTCCCTGCGGCTTCGGCTCAGGGATAGGTCTCTCACTGTTGTTTGTGCCTACGGGCCGAACGGCAGTGCAGAGTACCCGGCCTTCTTGTTGTCCCTGGGAGGGGTGCTGGAAAGTGCTCCGACTGGGGACTCCGTCGTTCTACTGGGGGACTTCAACGCCCACGTGGGCAATGACAGTGACACCTGGAGGGGCGTGATTGGGAGGAACGGCCCCCCTGATCTGAACCCGAGTGGTGTTCAGTTATTGGACTTCTGTGCTAGTTACGGTTTGTCCATAACGAACACCATGTTCAGGCGTAAGAGTGTCCATCAGTGCACATGGCACCGGGACACTCTAGGTCGTAGGTCAATGATCGACTTTGTGGTCGTTTCATTTGACCTGCGGCCGTATGTCTTGGACACTCGGGTGAAGAGAGGGGCGGAGCTGTCAACTGATCACCACCTGGTGGTGAGTTGGATCCGATGGCGGGGGAGGAAGCTGGACAGACCCGGCAGACCCAAACGTACTGTGAGGGTCTGCTGGGAACGTTTGGCCGAGTCTCCTGTCAGAGAGATCTTCAACTCCTACCTCCGGCAGAACTTCGACCGGATCCCGAGGGAGGCTGGAGATATTGAGTCCGAATGGACCATGTTCTCCACCTCCATTGTCGCTGCGGCCGCTCGGAGCTGTGGCCGTAAGGTCTCCGGTTCATGTCGAGGCGGCAATCCCCGAACCCGGTGGTGGACACCGGAAGTAAGGGATGCCGTCAAGCTGAAGAAGGAGTCCTAGCGGGCCTGGTTGGCTTGTGGGACTCCTGAGGCAGCTGACATGTACCGGCAGGCTAAGCGGACTGCAGCCCGGGTGGTTGTGGAGGCAAAAACTCGGGCCTGGGAGGAGTTCGGTGAGGCCATGGAAAAGGACTATCGGCTGGCCTCGAAGAGATTCTGGCAAACCGTCCGACGCCTCAGGAGGGGGAAGCAGTGCCCTACCAACGCTGTTTACAGTGGCGATGGGCGGCTGTTGACCTCAACTGGGGATGTCGTCGGACGGTGGAAGGAATACTTCGAGGATCTCCTCAATCCCGCCATCACGCCTTCCATTGAGGAAGCAGAGGCTGGGGGCTCAGAGGAGGACTCATCCATCACCCAAGCTGAAGTCACCGAGGTGGTCAAGAAACTCCTCGGTGGCAAGGCACCGGGGGTGGATGAGATCCGCCCTGAGTACCTCAAGTCTCTGGATGTTGTGGGGCTGTCTTGGCTGACACGCCTCTGCAGCATCGCGTGGCGGTCGGGGACAGTGCCTCTGGGATGGCAGACCGGGGTGGTGGTCCCTCTTTTTAAGAAGGGGGACCGGAGGGTGTGTTCCAACTACAGGGGGATCACACTTCTCAGCCTCCCCGGGAAAGTCTATGCCAGGGTACTGGAGAGGAGAATACGGCCGATAGTAGAACCTCGGATTCAGGAGGAACAGTCTGGTTTTCGTCCCGATCGTGGAACACTGGACCAGCTCTATACCCTCTACAGGGTGCTGGAGGGTTCATGGGAGTTGAACCAGTCCACATGTGTTTTGTGGATTTGGAGAAGGCATTCGACTGTGTCCCTCGCGGCATCCTGTGGAGGGTGCTCGGGGAGTATGGGGTCCGGGGTCCTTTGCTAAGGGCTGTCCGGTCCCTGTACGACCAAAGCAGGAGTTTGGTCCGCATTGCCGGCAGTAAGTCAGACTTGTTCCCGGTGCATGTTGGACTCCGGCAGGGTTGCCCTTTGTCGCCGGTTCTGTTCATAATTTTTATGGACAGAATTTCTAGGCGCAGCCAGGGGCCGGAGGGTGTCAGGTTTGGGGACATTGGTTTGGTTTCATCTCTGCTCTTTGCGGATGACGTTTTCGTGTTGGCCCCTTCTAACCAGGACCTTCAGCATGCACTGGGACGGTTTGCAGCCGAGTGTGAAGCGGCTGGGATGAGGATCAGCACCTCCAAATCCGAGGCCATGGTCCTCAGTCGGAAAAGGGTGGTTTGCCCTCTTCAGGTTGGTGGAGAGTTCCTGCCTCAAGTGGAGGAGTTCAAGTATCTAGGGGTCTTGTTCACGAGTGAGGGGAGGATGGAACGGGAGATTGACAGACGGATCGGTGCAGCTTCTGCAGTAATGCGGTCGATGTACCAGTCTGTTGTGGTGAAGAAAGAGCTAAGCCGTAAGGCGAAGCTCTCGATTTACCGGTCAATCTACGTTCCTACTCTCACCTATGGTCATGAGCTTTGGGTCATGACCGAAAGGACAAGATCCCGGATACAGGCGGCCGAAATGAGTTTTCTCCGCAGGGTGGCTGGGCGCTCCCTTAGAGATAGGGTGAGGAGCTCAGTCACTCGGGAGGAACTCGGAGTAGAGCCGCTGCTCCTCCACATCGAGAGGAGCCAGCTGAGGTGGCTCGGGCATCTGTTCCGGATGCCTCCTGAACGCCTTCCCGGGAAGGTGTTTCGGGCATGTCCAACCGGGAGGAGGCCCCGGGGAAGACCTAGGACACGCTGGAGGGACTATGTCTTCCGGCTGGCCTGGGAACGCCTCGGTGTCCCCCCGGAAGAGCTAGAGGAAGTGTCTAGGGAGAGGGAAATCTGGGCATCTCTCCTTAGACTGCTGCCCCCGCGACCCGGCCCTGGATAAAGCGGAAGAAGATGGATGGACATTTAAATAATAAATAATATAATATATTAAAGTAAATAAATTATTTATAATAAAATAAAATACAATAAATATATACAAATAAAATACTAAAATAAAGTTAAATAAATAAATAAAATAAAACAAAAAATAAAATACTAAAATAAAGTTAAATAAATAAATAAAACAAAAAATAAAATAAAATAAAATAAAATAATAAATTAAAATAATAAAATAAAATAAAGTATGAATATAAATTAATTAAAAAAATAAACAAATAAATAAATATAATAAAATAAAATAAAATTAACAAAACACAACAAAACAATACAAAAATACAAAAATAATATAAACAATAAATAATATAATATATTCATGTAAACTAAATAAATGAATTATAATGAAATAAAATACAAAAAAATTAAATAAAGTAATAAAATAAAGTATAAAAAAATAAAACATTAAAATAAAAATTTTTATAAAATCATAGAAAAGCTTGATGTTTTACACTATTGTCCAATGTCAACTATTGTCTAATTTAAAATCCAAACGATATAAAATCAGTCAATACAGCTGGCAATAGTGTGCGTCTCATGTGCATGTGAACAGTGTGGGATTCTCTGCTGTGGTTGTGATTGGCCAGTTTAGGGCCTGAGCTGTTTTCAGTCCATCCCTTTTGCCAAACCACACTTAGAGCGGGCAGACCAGCAGGAGTGAGTGTATGTGACGCAACAGCCAAAGACGTCCGTCCGCACGGCCTAAACAACATCACAAACACATCACACAACCTCAACGTGCATGGCTGTGGACTGTAGGCCAATCATGAGGTGTATTCACTGCTTTCGTTTTCCACAATGAAATTATCTTTTTTTCTTATCAATATTAATATGTGATTCATTTGCATGCAAAGCAAACAAGCAAACTGTATTACTGGAGTATGTTTAACATGTAAATACTATTTCAGGCGTTCAAAGTTCACCTTTAATTCAGTGTATAACTTGCCATTTCTTCGTAATTATTGTTTTGTAAAATGGTCTCTTAATTCCAGTGCATGTAGAGTCATTTGTTCATTACAGTTTGCAATTGATTTAAGCCCTAACACCATCGAGGTTTAATGGGGTTTATTAGACGGGTGATAAATGCATGAAGCACAGACTTGACACCTAGAATTAACATGCGTTTCCAGATCTCAGTGAAGGTGTAAATGCTAATGCGTTTCATTATCGACACACGCAGCACGACTAAGTGATAACAGACCTCGCACAACAATCCTTTTCCACTACGGTCACTATGACGGACTGCGCTGTAAATTTCCCAGCATCGCCCGATGGATATTCCACGGATTACTCGACTGGAACACACCTTAAATCCTCACTGGCGTCTTTCCCTCTGCCTGTATTCGCAGGGGAGCTTTAACGTGTCCGTTTCTCCCCTTCACTTCCAATCTGCATTAGCATCCTTTACTGTGGAAAACGCAATTGACCAGATACCTTATTTTTGTATCTGTCAAAATGACAGAAAAGGTGTTTTAAAAGTTGATAAATGACGGAAATGTTGGGTTAACGCGACCTCTGAAGTAATACGCAAGTGCTGTTTTCCATTTTGCATGTAAGCGCCAGATGTAAAGGAGGCCGCTGAGACGGGTTTGGAGATTTTGACTACTAACAGAATTAACTGAGGCTTTTATTGTTGTACTTACACACACACAGTGTGTTGCCAAGAGGTTCTTTCAGTGCTGTCAATAAACAAACTCAATTGTAACTGATTATGAACTTAAGCACTCCACTTCTTCATACTGTCTTTTTCCCCTCTCTCTGTTGCCTTTCTCTTGGACGAAGACGAGGGACAGAAGGCAGATGGAAAAGTGCCCTTTTTAAAGTGTATTCTCCAAATTGGTTTTCTTGGACAGTGCTTCCCAGTGCATGTGTGAACATTAAACATCAGTGGCAGGCCGGCTCTGATCCACTGGCACCGCTTGTCACTCCCAGCGCTGGCAGGCCCGGGCGTCCCAATCAAGACGCGGTTCTTTTGGACCGCTCTCCGGTGCGCGGTTAACCCAACGTTCCCCGGGTAACGCCGGACAAACTGCCAATCCCCCGTGCCTTTGCATATGCTTTCCAATGCTCTGACGCAGACATGAACGCTAAATATGCACTTCTGCTCTGACTTCGTCTGTCGCACAAACACAGGCCTGGATTGTTCACTGCCTAATCGCTTTAAGCGAATACGTTTGGGTGAAGACTTAAAAACACAGAAAAGAATTACCAACATTTTGCTTGTGGACATTAACCCTCATGTGGCTTTTGGATTCTGTGCAGAGCCGTTTGCCTTATTAAACAATACAAGACGGTGGCATGAGATTTTGGGACTTTAGTTACATTATCTATCTAAACACACACACACACACACACATACGTGTGTGTGTGTGTGTGTGTGTGTTTGTGTGTGTGCGTGTGTGGGCATGTTTTTGTGAAATATCAGGACACAAATGTGTATAATGACATGGGTATTACAAAAAGAGGGTGAAATATGAGGACGTTCCCCATGTCCTCACTTTTCAAAATGCTTATAAATCACACAGAATGAGGTTTTTTTTCACAGAAAGTGAACTGCACAGTCTCCTGTGAGGGGTAGGTTTAGGGGTAGGGGCAGTGTGTGTGTGTGTGTGTGTGTGTGTGTGTGTGTGTGTGTGATGGGTAGGTTTAGGGGCAGGGGCAGTGTAAGGGGATAGAAAATACGGTTTGTACGGTATAAAAACCATTACGCCTATGGAATGTCCTCACATTTCACAAAAACAAACGCGCACACGCACACACACACACACACACACACACACACACTGGGCTTGATTCTCGTTGTTCTGAAGGTATGTAAAAAACAAAGTCACACTCAGGGTCTGAAAATGAATGGGAAAGGCAAAAAAATACGTTTTTTATTTTACATTTTTCAATAAATGTAATCAATCTAGCATAAATCTGAACATTTTCCCACCCAAATGAAGGTCTGGTACTAGAGCACAAATGACATGTGGAACAAACATTCCTACTCACACACACACACACACACACACAGATGTGACTGCAACAGACAGCATACAGAATTTGGCAAACTAAATTAGCCACAAATGCAGAACAAATGCAGATATGAAGGTGTGAGGCCTAACACACACACATGCACACACACGCACACACACCTGCTCACACGCACGCGCGCACACACGCACACACTCACACATGTTCATGTACACACACATGCTCACACAGACATGGTCACACAAGCATGCTCACACACGCATAAACACATACATACACATGCTAGCAAACGCACAAATACACACACATGCACACACACACATGCACACGCACGCGCGCACACACACACACATGCGCAAACACACACACGCTCACACATACACGCACGCACGCACATACACACACACACACTTGCTCACGCACACACACACACTCACACAAACACATATGCTCACACTCGCACAAACACACACATGCACACACACACACACACACACTTGCTCACGCACACACATATGCTCACACTCGCATGAACACACACATGCTCACACACACACACATATGCTCACACTCGCATAAACACACATGCTCACATACATACACACACACACACACACACATGCTCACACACATATGCTCACACTCGCACAAACACACACATGCATGCACGCACAAGCACACACACGCACACACACACTCACACACACTTGCTCACGCACACACATATGCTCACACTCGCCCAAACACACACACGCACGCACCAGCACACTCGCACACACACGCACGCACGCACATGCACACACACACACTTGCTCACGCACACACACACACTCACACAAACACATATGCTCGCACAAACACACACATGCAAACACACACACACACACATACACACTTGCTCACGCACACACATGCTCTCTCACTCACACACACACACACACACAGTCCCAAAGAGAGAAGGACAGCAAAAGAGGGAAAGGAGTGCTATAATGAGAACGGATAACGCCAAACGAGCCCACAGTGCAGTCAGGGTTAAAAGAGCTAGAAAACAGCATGTCCGACCCCTTCTGCCCGCTCTCAGTGTGAACGACTCTAGGTGAGTGTCCTTATCAAAGGCCGGTGAGCGTCTGTGGAGAGATCCTGGCAGCTGTCCACCACAACAACACACATTCTGATGCTCAATGAAAAAACACAGGAGTGAGAATGCAATTACAGCAGGAATTTTTCAATTTTTCGCTGTCTGGGATTCAGGATTGTGCTGTGGAGTATGATATTAAAGGGACGGGTCTAATGCTATTTCATGCATTCTGCCTTATTTACACTGTTAAAGAGTTCAATCTCATGATAAACATGGACAAAAAAAACGAGTTGGATGTATTTCTGTGCCAAATACACAAAGTTATACAAAAAGGTTTTTTCTGAGTAAGGCCCTGTATGATGTCATAAAGGGTGGAATTGCTTGTATTGGCACTTCTCCCGGATGAGCACACACACACACACACACACACACACACACACACACACACACACACACACACACACACACATCAACCAGAACTAGAGCAAGAGCGCCAACAACGAGCTTTGTTCGGGTTACAGGAGCCGTCAGTGGTGCTGGCGTTGTGTTTTTAGACACGAGATCAACAATGTCACTAAAGAAGTGTGTGTGTGTGTGTGTGTGTGTGTGGGAGGGAAAGATCACCTTGTTCAGCTTCACAAATAACCCAGCGTTAAGGGAACAGTGGATGCAGTTTGTTTTCACAGAGTTCTGCAAGTGTGTGTGTTTGTTCCTGGTCATGAGTGGAAACCGCAGGCGGTGAGTGAAACTGCATCAAATGTGTGTGTTTTGTTGGCAATCGGCTCGTAAGTGCATATAATGTGAACAACACCAACGTATAGTGAATCGAGAGTCCAGGGATAATGTCATGATGTGTTGTTTGCGTGTGTGTGTGTATGCGTACGTGCGTGCATGCGTGTGTGTGTGCATGCGTGCGTGCGTGTGTGTGCTTGTTTATGTGATTTTTGAGAACACAAATTTTATATAATGACATTTCAGATGTCCTCATGATAAAAAATAGCTTTAAAAACATACTAAACAATGTTTTATTAAAAATGTAAACATGCAAAATGCTTTCTGTGATGGGTAGATTTAGGGGTAGGGGTACTGTGTGTGTGTGTGTGTGTGTGTGTGTGTGTGTGTGTGTGTGTGTGTGTGTGTGTGTGTGTGTGTGTGTGTGTGTGTGTGTGTGTGTGTGTGTGTGTGTGTGTGTGTGTGTGTGTGTGTGTGTGTGTGTGTGTGTGTGTGTGTGTGTGTGTGTGTGTGTGTGTGTGTGTGTGTGTGTGTGTGTGTGTGTGTTTGTGTGTATGTGTGTGATGGGTAGGTTTAGGGGTAGGGGTAGTGTAGGATGTACAGTTTGTACAGTATAAAAACCATTAAGTCTATGGAATGTCCTCATAATGTAGTTGCACCAACGTGTGTGTGTGTGTGTGCATGTGTGTGTGTGTGCTCGTGACTCTTTAGCTCCGCCCACTCCACGCCTCCACGAGCTCGGCTGTTTTCTGAAAGAATCGGTGCAGTGTATCTGTCTTTTATAAATATGATAATACTAAAGACTCTTGGGAGATATGAAGGATCAACACTACTCTACAAATACTCAAGATTAACATGAGACTGGCCGAAACTGTGTGTGTGTGTGTGTGTGTGTGTGTGTGTGTGTGTGTGTGTGTGTGTGTGTGTGTGTGTGTGTGTGTGTGTGTGTGTGTGTAAGTACCCTTTAACAACAGTGCTTGTTTGAGAGTTTAGTACTGCTATAACACCTACAGTTTCCCAACTCTGCTCCTGGAGACACACCAACAGTGGACATTTCTGATGTCTCCCTTATTTTATCCATCTATGAGTGTACTAAAAACTGAAAAGTTTTTCCGTTGACTTGGATTCACGAAAATGACTAAAATCACTGTATTATGCATGCCAGGCCAGAAGTATGTGAAACACTACACGCCTATAGACTGAGCACGTAATACGCATGTGCACAACGTCACCATTTTCACATATTCACAATTTCATGGAGACAATAAAGGTATCGTTTTCAAAAACTTTGTTAGTAATTCCATTAGAGGGATGTAGTCACACTTGAGTCGTTACTGTCCAAAACCTTAGAAAAACAATATCCAGTCCAGGCGGTTCATAACCCGTCATAAGTGAACTATTTATCATGTGAGTGATAGATATAATGAGTACATTTAGAGAGAGTTAGAGTCATAATCAGCTGTTCAACCACAGATGTATTGGTGAGAGTAAGAAAGTGGGTGGAGTATCTGGAAAGTAGAAGTTTCTGGAGGAACGAATGAAGAAAATTATTGATAGATATTGTCAATTTTGTGTGTAAAAATGTCTTTTCACAAAGGTCCGAAGAACCATTAAGAAGTGGAGATGGTGGTTTAACAAGTTTGTTGATCTCAGATAATAGGGTCCTGGGTTTACACTTTGCTCTGTTGATGATAGATAAGTAAGTAGCATGTGCAGTGTTAAGGGCATTTTTATTTTGCAATATGAATTCAGAGTAAAGGTACAACATGAACAGGAAGACAAGTCTTCTTATAGAGGCGTTCTTTGCTTTCATTAATCTGAGCTCCGGGGTGAACCAAGGGGAAGAAGGAGCTGAGGGGACAGTTCTGATCTTTAATGGGGCTAGAGCCCCCAAGACATTAGATGTACCTTTGTTATATCATGAGAGAATCTCACCAAGACAAGAGAGCTTAAAAGAGAGGCAAAGAGGAAGCAGCAATAGCAGTAGAAACATTTTAATAATCAATAAATAGTAGGGGTGTGACGAGACACTTATCGCACGAGACGAGACACGAGATTGGGTTCATGAGAACGAGACAAGACAAGATTTTTACATAGTATTTTTAAGAAATCCTCAATGAAATACATGCATTTGAAATGTTTTAACTAATCAACTCGTAATGAATGTCATTTCAGTTCTACTTTCTGAGTATGAGTTATCATTTGCAGTAAAAGACACCAAGCACTGTAAAAGGTTTTGCCAAAAACTCAACTGACTGGCTTCTTTCCTGTATGATTGTCCCTTCAGACCTGCACATGAGCTTCTTTTGACCTCCTAACTGACCTGCTTCCCACAAATTGATCATAGATATTAAGTGCAAACAATAACCATAATCGAAGTACTCAATATTCAAAGTGCAAATAGAGACCAAAGTCTGTCTTCAAGCATGATACAGAGCTAAGACATGGTTACAACTACACAACCCAGCCTAAGATAGTTGAGATATATATATATATATTCTCATGCCTCAGGATAACTTACTGAAATTGCGTTTGAATGAGCGCTCCCGTTTACTTTCACTTTCAATTTTGCGATCATGTGTACTCAGTGAATAGCGAGCAGTGGTGCTGAAAGCACATTTTAAAATAGACATTTGTCTGACGCTTCTGTTGCGCAACGAATCCTGATCGATCAACTCGAACAGCTCGCGTTGGATGAGCTGATGGAATTGAAGCGCTGTTATCCACCTGAATTAAAAAGTTTTTATTTCTATAAAAAGGCGTAATGTAAACATAGCGTTGGCATATTCTATGCTAACTTCACCCTCACACTCCCGTCCTTTGGATGAGACGTAAAACCGAGGTCCTGACTCTCTCTGGTCATTAAAAATCCCAAGGATGTCCTTCCATTAAGAGTAAGGGTGTAACCCCGGCATCCTGGCCAAATTTGCCCGTTGGCCCATGTCCATCATGGCCTCCTAATCATCCCCGTATATATATCCGATTGGCTTAATCACTCGGTCTCCTCTCCACCAATCAGCTAGTTTGTGGTGGGCATTCTTGCGCAATATGGCTGTCGTCGCATCATCCAGGTGGAAATCGGGTCACACCCTTAATAATAGTCAATAAACCAATCAGAGTCTCATCTCCCATTCCCTTTAAAAGCCAGTTGCGCTCGCGCCATGGCGGATTCGCTTTTTACATGTGAGCGGAGAGACTGATCGCTTCTCTAACGAGGAAACAGATCTGCTTGTCCAATGACGCCTGCATGCACATTATTACTTCAAATAGGTACACTCTAAAAAATGCTGGGTTAAAAATAACCCAAGTTGGGTTGAAATTGGACTAACCCAGCAATTGGGTTGTTTTAAGCAAACCACTGGGTTAAAACAACCCAAATGCTGGGTTAGTCCATTTTCAACCCAACTTGGGTTATTTTTAACCCAGCATTTTTTAGAGTGTAGGCTAATTCTGATACATGCTGTGACTGTCCATTATGACGTAGGCATTTCTATATTCATGTACACAATAATAATCTTTTACATTTGAATCCTTTCATTTTTCATATTTAAAAATGTGTGTGTGCTGCTGCGCATCCCTGTGTGTGTAATGAGCAGAGTGTATGCCTATAGGCTCATATTACTAACACACCCTTTAAATAACACAAAAATACTGCACTATTGACTTTTTTGTGTTGGTCAATGGCGCAGTCGTTTTCAGTTCCTCAAAATAAGCTCCAACAATGCTTCAGACCAGACGCCCATGGGTGAACAGATGCACCAGTGCATTTGATATTTAAATGCTGGACGTGAAAATTATAACTGCGTCAGGCTGGCGTCACATTGCGTCGGGTGTATAATAAAGCCCAGTGTCTGTTTGTCTTGCATTTATATTGATCAGGTGGAAAATAGCACAATGCAAATTCTCACAATATGCATTCCCTCTCTAGTAAGTAGAGCATATTCCACTTTACAGCATCCATTTAACATAATTAGCATTGGCATTTTTAACTTTTCTGAGGGATCCAAGCAGTCGACAAGGACACTGGGGCGGAAGATAGCCGGCCATTGAGTGCACTGGCTGAACCTCACATGGTGTTTTGGTTACAGCAAACGTGCCTGTCCCATGGAAACTCTCAGATGAGGAGCCATTGGGCCGAGCTCCAATCATGCCTGAACCACAGCTCCCACTTTTCACAGCAAATGAGGAGAAAACCATGCATGCAGCTGTTCCCCGGGAACGGACAGAGGGAAATGGAGGGAGACAGCACTTGTCTTGCAGTAATATAGGGCAGATAAAGCCGTGGGTTTTCCTCTCCCCTCACTCCAGGACACTTTCTAAAAGTTTCCGAATGTGCCTACCCTCGCTGTTGTGAAGAAATGTCATGTTATTTATCCACAGGTGAGGTTTCGCCAAAGAATAAAGCCTGCAGCACATGGAACAAGAGGAAAGTGAAGTTTCCATGTCTTGACTTGATCTTCACCTCAACCACTGCACATGAGTCGGGAGAGCTCATAAGTAAGAGCTGGCACGGCTTCTACTCCGTTGTGTATATTTGGGCGCTCATCTGAAAATATACACGGTGAGGCTTGGCATGTCATTTCTGACCACATATTGACATATTATGGCATGACTGAGGTCAGCGCCTAATCAGATATAAAGAGGAGGGTTTCTGATTACACCTGATAGTCTTTTCCTCCAAACGAGGGACTAATTAGCGAGTGTGTGGCTTTATCGTTCCTATCCCTGGGTGTGTTTATTTCTCTGCACAGAGGCATGACTTCTCTTCGCTTTTCCGTCTCTCCGTTCCTCTATATCTCACTGTCTTGTTTAGGAATCGGATGAAAGCGAGGAGTTGCATTTCATCACGCTCCAAGTCAGACTAAAGCAAACAAACGGACTGCTTGTGCTTGTATAAACTACTGCCACCACTTTCTATAGATCGGGGTAGGGTTGCACCAGCAAATTGGAAGTCCACAGTAGATGCTTAATCTACAGTGATGTAGCTCTGTACTTCATTTGGTTGCACCATTTGATCTTTAAAGGTTGGGTTAAATGTTTGCTTAAAACAACCCAATTGCTGGGTTTGTCCATGTTTAACCCACTTGGGTTGTTTTTAACCAGGCATTTTTAGAGTGCATTTTTTATAGTTAATATAACACAAAGAGTGCCGTTTTTTTCTCCAAATATCAGCATGATTACAAATGTGATATTGATTGACTTACATTTTTGACAAAATTTTGAAACAAGCCACTGTTTTGCATCTCTGAGCAACATACGCTGGTGTTTCGTTCCTGAATTAATCAACTTTTTCAATGAATCGGTTGAATGAATGATTCAATGTTTCACTCATTAAGACAGCCAAATGCTTCATTCCTGAATGAATCAACTTTTTAAATGAATCGATTGAATGAATGATTCAATGACTCAATCATTAAGACAGTCAAATGCTTTGTTCCTGAATGAATCAACTTTTTCAATGAATCGGTTGAATGAATGATTCAATGACTCACTCATTAAGACAGCCAAATGCTTTGTTTATGAATGAATCAACTTTTTGAATGAATCGGTTGAATTAATGATTCAATGACTCACTCATTAAGACAGCCAAACGCTTTGTTCCTGATTGTGTCAGCCGTTTGAATGAATCGATTGAATGAATGATTCAATGACTCACTCATTAAGACAGTCACATGCTATGTTCCTGAATGAATCAACTTTTTGAATGAATCGGTTGAATGAATGATTCAATGACTTACTCATTAAGACAGTCAAATGCTTTGTTCCTGAATTACTAAATTTTTTCAATGAATCGGTTGAATGAATGATTCAATGTTTCACTCATTAAGAAAGCCAAATGCTTCATTCCTGAATGAAACAACTTTTTAAATGAATCGATTGAATGAATGATTCAATGACTCACTCATTAAGACAGTCAAATGCTTCGTTCCTGAATGAATCAACTTTTTCAATGAATCGGTTGAATGAATGATTCAATGATTCACTCATTAAGACATTCAAATGCTTTGTTCCTGAATGAATAAACTTTTTAAATGAATCTATTGAATGAATGATTCAATGACTCACTCATTAAGACAGTCAAATGCTTTGTTCCTGAATGAATCAACTTTTTGAATTAATCGGTTAAATGAATAATTCAATGACTCACTCATTGAGACGGCCAAATGCTTCGTTCCTGAATGAATCAACTTTTTGAATCAATCGGTTGAATCTGAATGACACACTCAATAACAGTGACTTGCTGCCACCTACTGGCAGTTTTAATTTCACATTTAAATTTAATTAATTGAATTAATCAATTGTTCGACCTGACCAAACTGTTATATAGGTTATATATAGATTATAAGTGTTTGCGCATGGGATATCAGGGAGCAACTTAATTTGCACATGAAGAAAAAAGCGTAACTGGCGCGATGACATCAGGCATACAGGCATAGAGTAAGCGCTTTGAACTGCGAGAGACTTTACACTTTCTGCGTAAGTTTAATACGGAAGGTGGTCTAACAGAAGCTAGATATTTTACTTTATAACATATTAAATATGGATATTTTTCTTACACAACACCGCTTTGCTTCAGCAGGTCTTTATTAACCCCCGGAGCCATGTGGAGCACTTTTATAATGGATGGATACACTTTTTTGGGCTTAAAATTTTGGGCTGCAATTCACTTCCATTATAAAGCTTGGATTAGCCAGGACATGTTTTAATATAACTCTGATTGAATTCGTCTGAAAGAAGAATGTCATACATCTAGGGTTAATTTTCAGTTTTGAGTGAACTATCCGTTTAAATGTGTTATCAGGTTGCTATCGCAACGTAATCATATAGACTATAATGGTTGCAATAGCACTAATGATTTTTATAATATGCCAAATCAGTTCAGTGAAGTACTTTATTCTTGATAAATCAGAGTAATGATTTACACTGTGATGTGTTTGGGTTGTATCCATGTGATTTTGTTTTTCTTTTTTTCGGCTTACACGTTCGTAGGTCATATCCGATGTGTGCCACATGGGAGAAATTTTTTTAAATTGGGTCAATTGAACCATGTAATGTAAAAGTGTCTATCCCTCACAGCCTTGTTTTTATCGGTCTTGTATCTAATATGACGACTATTGATGCAATTCAATCAATCTGCTGTTTTATTCCAAGCATTGCTTTGTGGCTGGAGGCTTCCATATTTATTATATTCATAAAGTTATGTTTCAGCTAAGTGTAATGGTACAACAAAAGAATATTTAGTAGTGTGGAAGCTGGTGCAAACTTGAGGTTTTGCTAGTTGAAGCCACAATATGTCATTTTTCACCGTTTGAGGTCAATTATTCAAAACAAAGGTGTGGCTTGATGAGCTTTTATTCTGCCGCGAGCACTTCCTCTTCTTCCGCTTATGTGTATGTGTGTGTGTAACGCAGCGCTGTTTTATCATCTCACACACATTTGAGTTTGTTAAAGTGATGTTATAATGCTACTCTGTGCGTTGGCTCGGCGCTACTATGAGACACTTGTTCACACTGCAGTGAGCGAGATCATATTAGGCGGTAAAACATGGCACTCTGTGCGGTAAATCAACAACACCAGATTTACACAATAAGACTAACTGTGTTGAGCTGGAGAACAATGATCAGTTTCTGTCCATCAATGATCCAAACAGTTCCTCACCTGTCTAATAAAACACATCAGATATTAAAGCGGCTTTGTTGTTTCCATGGTTTCTACAAAATAAAATAGGAGGGTATCGCGGGTATGATGTCATTGATAGGCGACGCACACACACGGTCTGTGTCCTGATTAAAATCGCTTAAAATCAGATAAAAGCATCCACCTCCATGCTTCACGGTTGGGATGATGTTCTTGGGGTTGTACTCGTCCTTCTTCTTCCTCCAAACATGGCGAGTGGAGTTTAGAACAAAAAGCTCTATTTTTGTCTCATCAGACCACATGACCTTCTCCCATTCTTCCTCTGGATCATCCAGATGGTCATTGGCAAACCTCAGACATGCTCTGGCTTGAGCAGGGGGACCTTGCCTGCGCTGCAGGATTTTAATCCATGACGGCGTAGTGTGTTACTAATGGTTTTCTTTGAGACTTGATGCCCCACGAGGTGAGATCTTGCATGGTGCCTCAGACCGAGGGAGATTGACCGTCATCTTATATGACATTTTATGACCGTCATCAATAAAGAATAAAGAATCTTGAACTTCCATTTTCTAATAATTGCGCCAACAGTTGTTGCCTTCTCACCAAGCTGCTTGCCTTTTGTCCTTTAGCCCATCCCAGCCTTGTGCAGGTCTACAATTTTATCCCTGATGTCCTTACACTGCTCTGGTCTTGGCCATTGTGGAGAGGTTGGAGTCTGTTTGATTGATTGTGTGGACAGGTGTCTTTTATACAGGTAACGAGTTCAAACAGGTGCAGTTAATTCAGGTAATGAGTGGAGAACAGGAGGGCTTCTTAAAGAAAAACTAACAGGTCTGTGAGAGCCGGAATTCGTACTGGTTGGTAGGTGATCAAATACTTATATCATGCAATAAAATGCAAATTAATTATTTAAAAATCATACAATGTGATTTTCTGGATTTTTGTTTTAGATTCCGTCTCTCACAGTTGAAGAGTACCTATGATAAAAATTACAGACCTCTACATGCTTTGTAAGTGGGCAAACCTGCGAAATCGGCAGTGTATCAAATACTTGTTCTCCTCACTGTATATAACATTGTTCTAGGGTTTTTATATATATATATATACATATATATATATATATATATATATATATATATATATATATATATATATATATATATATATATATATATATATATATATATATATATATATATATTTATTAATCCAAAAATCGTACATATTGTGCTTTTAACTTTAGCTATCCCCTGCTGGTGGATGCTGTAACTACACCATTCTGAAGGCAGAAAGGCTAACAGGAATGCATTCAGGATTCAAGCACATACCTGAAACCCTCGCAATCCAGAGTCGTGCAGTTTAACCTCAGGAAGTCATAGAAATTCCTTGGCCAACGTGGAAGCCGGAGTCACCTAAGCCACCTCACCCATACTAATCATAAAAACACCCCCATTAACAGCACCAGACCATATTCAATCCTCCGTTCCTTACACAGACCAGACAGAGTGGTGTAATATCAGAAAGGGAGATAGGATCTTTTCTGTGTTTTGACTCGGCTCTAAACACTGGCTCAGGTTTGCATGCCTCTCACCGGACTTCCTCGCCGTGTTTGTTTGGTCAGCGCAGCTCCTTACATACCTGCTGCAAAACACACAGGCCACATGCCATCTTTAAGATGCTTATCCAGTCTGTGGGAGATCAGGATGGGAGCAAAATATGAGTACTGTATATGAAAAAGGGGAGCTGTGACATGAGAAAATCATACATTTATGAGAATTGTGTATGTGTCAGGGTGCTGTGACTGACAGAATTTTGTGGAATGATGTAAACCAATCTGAGAAATTGATGTAATGCTATATATATATATATATATATATATACCAATAACAGTATGACCACCTTCCTAACAATGTGTTGGTCCCGCTTTTGCAGGCAAAACAGCCCTGACCCGTCGAGGCATGGACTCCTGAAGGTGTGTTGTGGTATCTGGCACCAAGATGTTAGCAGCAGATCCTTTAAGTCCTGTAAGTTGCGAGGTGGGGCCTCCATGGATCAGACTTGTTTGTTCAGCACATCCCACAGATGCTCGATTGGATTGAGATCTGGGGAATTTGGAGACCAAGTCAACGCCTCAAACTCGTTGTTGTGCTCCTCAAACCATTCCTGAAGCATTTGTGCTTTGTGGCGGCGCATTATCTGCTGAAAGAGCCACAGCCACCAGGGAATACCGTTTGACAAGAGCCGCAGTTTTGGAGATGCTCTGACCCAGTCCTCTAGCCGTCACAATTTGGCCCTTGTCAAACTCGCTCAAATCCTTACGCTTGCCCATTTTTCCTGCTTCTAACACATCAACTTTGAGCACAAAATGTTCACTTGCTGCCTAATATATCCCACACACTAACAGGTGATGAAGAGATCATCAGTGTTATTCATTATATGCACACTGTTTACAGACACAATTATAGTATAGCAGAAAGACTATTATATCAACATGAAAACACTGTGATCGAATTGTTCACTAAACGTTTGTGTGTAAAGATATCTAATATTTCAATTTTGTCGTCTTGACAATGCAAGGCTGGTAAAGTCATTAATCCTGGTAAAGTTCTTGCACAATGTCTGTGAAAGGATGCCAAGGAGGAAGGTGCTGCCCTGCCACATCCACTGATGATGTTAAAGTTCATAGACCGACTGCAAAAACAAAGACATTACAGGTCAAGTAATACAGTTTATTATTAATATTGTTTAATGGAAGAATTAGTTTAAGTGCTTTAACAAACATATGAGATTCACATTTCGGCCTCCTGGCACTATTTTCTTCCACGAAAGCTAAACTTATTTTCCAAAAAACAATTTTCTGTGGAACTGGACTGAAATGTCTGAAGTGCTGTTGATGGAGCTTATTAACCCGGAAGCCAGAGCATTCCTCTAAAGCACTAATCATAGTAAGAATGCTGTAAACGGGTAAAATGGCTTCAGATTACACACTCGGTCAGAGCACGAGTGTCTTTCTATATGAGCTTTCCCACAATCCTCCTCACACGTGCTTAATCTCACACCCACTGTGCCAAACCATCACGAACGATGAAAAAACTGCACCACAACACCTACAACTCTGACTTACAGACTGCTGATTCTGACGAAAGAGAGCAGCAACACTTATTCAACTCCAGAACGTATACTCGTCTCGTTTGTGGTTAATCATTTTTCATTTGGAAACCATAATGCTCAAAACAATTATTTGGTTTGGGTAAATTAAACAAATTTGCTCAAACAAATGAAATGTTATGAGTATTTACCACTTTTTCTTTTGAGTTCACAAAAATTACACACTAAAGGGAAAGTTCACCCAAAAATGAAAATTATGTCATTAATGACTTCCCCTCATGTCTTTCGACACCCGTCAGACCTCCGTTCATCTTCAGACACAAATGAAGATATTTTAGTGTAAATCTGATGGCTCTGAATTGGCACAATGCACGGTTCACTCTCAAGACCCTTAAAAGGTACTTAAGACGTCGTTACAAAGTCCATCTCACTACAGTGGTTCTACAATACCTTTATGAAGCGACGAGAATAGTTTTTGTGTGCAAAAAAAACCTAAATAACGACTTATATAGTGATGACCGATTTCAAAACACTGCATCATGAAGCTTCGAAGCGTTATGAATCAGTGAGTCGATTCAGCGGTTCGAAGCATTATGAATCAGTGAGTCGATTCAGCGGTTCGAAGCATTATGAATCAGTGAGTCGATTCAGCGGTTCGAACCGTTATGAATCAGTGAGTCGATTCAGCGGTTTGAAGCGTTATGAATCAGTGAGTCGATTCAGCGGTTTGAAGCATTATGAATCAGTGAGTCGATTCAGCGGTTCGAAGCATTATGAATCAGTGAGTCGATTCAGCGGTTCGAACCGTTATGAATCAGTGAGTCGATTCAGCGGTTTGAAGCATTATGAATCAGTGAGTCGATTCAGCGGTTTGAAGCATTATGAATCAGTGAGTCGATTCAGCGGTTTGAATTGCCAAAATCACGTGATTTCAGCAGTTTGGCGGTTTGACACGCGATCCGAATCATGATTCGACTCACTGATTCATAACGCTTCGAAGCTTCATGATGCCGTGTTTTGAAATCGTCATCACTATGTAAGTCGTTATTTAGGTTTTTTTTGCACACAAAAACTATTCTCGTCGCTTCATAAAGTTATTGTAGAACCACTGTAGTGAGGTGGACTTTGAAAACCACTGACCATTGACCAAAACACACCTGCTCTAAAGTCAATAGTGCAGTATTTGTGTGTTATTTAAAGATTGTGTTAGTAATATGACCCTATAGGCGTACATTCTGCTCATTACACACACAGGGATGCGCAGCAGCACACACACATGCCAAACATTAAAAATAAAAGGATTCCTCTCTGGA
The DNA here is from genome assembly GCA_033150135.1 of Gobio occitaniae. Taxonomy (NCBI): domain Eukaryota; kingdom Metazoa; phylum Chordata; class Actinopteri; order Cypriniformes; family Gobionidae; genus Gobio; species Gobio occitaniae. Next base: position 82,371 of record JARQWZ010001669.1, read on the forward strand.
GAAGCGTTCAGTCTTTCCGCTCACATGTAAAGAGTGAATCTGCAATGGTGCGAGCACAACTGGCTTTTAAAGGGAATGGGAGATGAGACTCTGATTGGTTTATTGCACGTTACGCCCAAAACACACCCATGACTCATTAAGAGACGAGGGACGACCCTTTTGGATCATGTGCCGTTTTTTCCCGTTGTTAAACTAGCAAAAGTGGTTTCGAGCTTCAGAACATGCGCTCAGATCAGTAAAATAGAGCCCTTAGTGATGTTTCATGGTTTTTTTATGCTAATTTAGAAGAATTTCTGTTATGTGGGTTTTTTCAGTGGTTTCCATCATGGTGATGAGTTCATGAGTTTAGTTTGAAAACAGGTACATGTTAAATGTTCCATATTGTCGTACTCATTCAGCAACTGCATATGTTAATCAAAGCATGTTACTTAACATTTAACATGCTTGCGTTTATAGAATTTGCTAATATGTTTCCACTCCAAAAAAATTTTAAATTGAGATTACATGATAATTTTAAAGAACTCATCCAAGATGTTCATGTCTTTCTTTCTTCAGTCCGAATTTTTTTTTGGTTTTTGAGGAAAACATTCCAGGATTTTTCTCCACATAATGGACTTCAATGGGAACCAACGGTTGAAGGTTCAAATCAATGCAGTTTCAGAGGCTCTGACTGATCCCAGACGAGGAATAGGGTCTGATCTAGACAAACCATCGGCCATTTTCTAAAATGTATTTTATTACGCAATCCTTGGCACGTTGCAGAGGGCGCAAGATGAGCAATTTTGGTAAAAAAGTATATAAATGTTTATTCTAGAAAATGGCCGATGGTTTGTCTAGATCAGACCCTATTCCTTGTCTGGGATCAGTCAGAGCCTCTGAAACTGCATTGATTTGAACCTTCAACCGTTGGTTCCCATTGAAGTCCATTATGTGGAGAAAAATCCTGGAATGTTTTCCTCAAAAAACTTCATTTCTTTTCGACTGAAGAAAGAAAGGCATGAACATCTTGGATGAGATGGGGGTGAGTAAATTATCAGGACATTTTCATTTTGAAGTGAACTAATCCTTAAAGTCTGAGTTAAATCAAATGTATCAGTATAAAAATCTGCAAGTCCTGCTTACTTCAACTTTACATTTCATAACTGAATACCTCAAATATTTTGAGTTTTGCCAACTTCATAGTGTTTACATAAAGAAAAACAGGAAATGTTACTGTATGTGCAAGTCAATATGATCCATTTAAAAGTATTATACACATTTTTTTGTAAAGAAATTAATATTTTCATTAAACTGATAAAAAATGACAGTAAAGACATGTTCAAATAAACGTTATACTTTTGAACTTTCATTAAAGAATCCTGAAAAAAATAAGTTTCCACAAAAATCTGAAGCAGCACAACTTTTTTCAACATTAATAATAATCCTAAATGTTTCTTGAGCGTCAAATCATCATATCAGAATGATTTCTGAAGGATCATGTGACACTGAAGACTGGAGTAATGATGGTAAATTCAGCTTTTATCACAGGATATAAATATTTTACTTTATACTCGCATAGAAAACAGCTGTTAAAAATTGTAATAATATTTCAAATTTTGACTGTTTTTACTATATTTTTGATGTAGTGTACATAAAGACAATTTCACAACATGAAAATGTTACTTTAAACCCAAACAGAATATATACAGTTATTATGAGCAGATTTTTAGACCAATGCGATTTTGCAGAAATAAAACCAATGGACTGACTAAATTTTCTGCCACTTTTCTCTGTCACGTCTGGTTATGACACAGTGTTAAAACTCTAAAACTATAGAATTAAGCTGTTACGTGGCTTGTTAAAAATGTCAATTACATAATGCATCCATAACTCGTCATTTCCTGAAGGATTAGTATCATTTTCGCCCAAGTGACATTGGATATGTTTTACAGTGAATCACACCAGCTTTGCGCTTCGAGAACGGATTGTAGATCTGAAAAGCAGAACGTCTGGAAAAGCGTCCAGAGTATCGCAGACATAACTCACTATGTACTCTGCCTGAAATATTTGGACTCCAAATATGCCCAAAAATTCCCAGTCTGACTTTAAAGACTCGCACCATCCAAACATGCGCCACAGCTCTCGAACCTTTCCAATAAAGCAATGGCAAAGTTACAGCACGTCAGGCGTTTTAGGAGGCATCTTAGAGGTTTGGCGAAAGCAGGAGTTATTTAGGCTTCGAGAAACCCAAGGACACTGATCTGAACTTCCTGAACATCTCACGCAGATGATCGGCCGGCCAACTCTCATTAAACGCTATGCAAATCTCCAGTCCAATTACCACCCAGGCTGCACGAGGGTGTTTGTTGCATAAAAAGCCTCATTATGAGAGAAGTTTCCACTGAAGTGAGAGCATTTGATTACAGCTTTGTTTTATGACTGAACTGAAGTACTAGAAAACACTGCTGGCCAGATGACTCAATATTGTGATCATAGAAACATCACATCTCATTTCCTCCTGTCATTCAAACTTTCCGACGTGATGAAGGACAGGATTGTGGTCAGAGGCTGTGAACTGAAGGGCATTGATGACCCTGGACAGTTGTTTAGTGATGTGGTTTATGAAACTTACAGAGAACACATCCTTTCCTGAGGCCTAGAAACAATGGCAAGTTCCCTTTGGTGAAATGTTTGGGTGGAAATCACAAGCTAGCTATGGCACGCTCTGCTCGAAGTCGACAAAAGTTTACAACGGTGACGGAAAATACTCAAATACGCCAACAATCAGGGAAAGCCGAAAAATATTAAACAATCCTTTTTGTCATTCTCATTACATCATGATCAAAAAACTACAGCTGACTTCTTTCATCATATTCAGATAAAGGACCCAGAGCCTCATTTATGCACACAATCATCCTGAATGTGAATGAATTATATGATAATTCACAATTAATAAAATATTGTGAATTTACATTTGAAGAAATTATGCTCTGCATGTTTAGAAAGATTTTAAATCTTTAATCCAAGTGCAGTTAAACACGCACATGCTCTCTGAGCATAGTGTATATACAGCTCTGGAAAAAAATTAAGAGACCACTTAACATTGATTTCTCAGAGCTGTATATATATACACATCTCATTCTGGTCAAGGAAATAATTTTATACATACATTCATACGTAGGTACACACATAAGCACATACATACATACGTGCATACATACATACATACATACATACATACATACATACATACATACATACATACATACATACATACATACATACATACATACATACATACATCTGTGCATACATACATAAGTACATGCATACATACATGTGTGCATACATGCGCGCATACATACATACGTGCAAACATACAGACGTGCAATCATACATAAGTACAGTCGTGGCCTAATGGTTAGAGAGTCGGACTTGCAACCCAAAGGTTGCGGGTTCGAGTCTCAGGTCCGGGAGGAATTGTCGGTGGGGGGAGTGAATAACCAGCGCCCTCCTCCACCCTCAAAACCAAGACTGAGGTGAGACCCTTGAGCAGGGCACCGAACCCCCAACTGCTCCCCGGCCGCCACAGCAATATGGCTGCCCACTGCTCCGGGTGTGTGTTCACTCTGTGTGTGTTCACTACTGTGTGTGTGCACTTGGATGGGTTAAATGCAGAGCACAAATTCCAAGTATGGGTCACCATACTTGGCCACACGTCACTTCACTCACTCACTCACTTAAGTACATAAATACATTCATAAATACATTCATATATACATACATACGTACATACATGTGTACATACGTGCATATATACATAAGTACATACATACGTGCATACATACATAAGTACATGCATACATACATAAATACAAAAGTACATACATGTGTGCATACATAAGTACATGCATACATACATGTCTACATACATAAGTACATAGCTCCTCAACACCACCAAAACGAAGGAGCTCATCGTGGACTTCAGGAAAGAGTCAAGAGGCACACACGACACCATCCACATCAATGGAATGGCTGTTGAGCGTGTCTCCAGTTTCAAGTTCCTGGGGACCCACATCTCGGCGGACATGTCGTGGACGACCAACACCTCCAGCCTGGTCAAGAAGGCTCACCAGCGCCTCTTCTTCCTGAGGACACTGAGGAAGAATCAGCTCTCCTCGGCTATCCTGGTGAACTTCTATCGCTGCGCAATAGAAAGCATCCTGACCAACTGTGTGGCAGTGTGGTATGGGAGCTGCTCTGTTGCGGAGCGCAAGGCACTGCAGCGGGTGGTGAAAACTGCCCAGCGCATCACAGGGACTCCACTACCAGCCATCGAGCACATCCAGAGGAAACGCTGTCTGCATCGAGCTCGCAGCATCCTCAAGGACTCCTCTCACCCAGCCCACAGACTGTTTTCTCTCCTGCCCTCCGGCAGGCGTTTCAGGATCCTCCGGACCAGGACCAGCAGACTTAAGAACAGTTTTTTCCCCAGAGCTGTCTCTTTATTGAACTCAAACCCCCGTTGATCCACTTCCCTCATATACTGCTAACTCTCCTACCTCACATCTGCCTTCACTTTGTTATTTGCACTACCGACTGTTTATCACAGTAACAACTGTTTACATATGCATCTTGCACTGCCATATCTTAACTGGATTATGCTCATTTGCACTGCCGACTGTATTTATAGTACCAATGTTTACATTTGCATTTTGCACCGTACTTCTAACTGTAATATGCAACCACTTTCCACTGCACTTTACACTTTTTATTTTTTCCGGATAGCTCTGTCCATAATTTATTGCACTACCCTAATCCACTGCTATATTCCTCATATTAGCCTAACATATTATTGTATACCTCTATCTGTAAAATTCTGTTTATAGTAATAGCCATCTGTATATTATATTCATAGTACATATTCACCTGTAAATTCTGTTTATAGTAATAGCCATCTGTATATTTATTCACTGTACATATTCACCTGTAAATTCAGTTCTGTTTATAGTAGGACAACTCTCTATTTATACATATTTATATATATTCAGTACATATCCATGTCATGCACTTACGCATCCATTGTATATCCTGCACTTGCTGCTATTGCACTTCTGGTTAGACCTAAACTGCATTTCGTTGCCTTGTACTTGTACTTGTGTAATGACAATAAAGTTGAATCTAATCTAATCTAATCTAAACATGCATACATACATAGATACGTGCGTACATACATGTGTGCATACATACATAAGTACATGCATACATACATATACATGCATACATACATGTGTGCATACATACATACGTGCATACATACATAAGTACATACAGGTGTGCATACATACATACGAGCATACATACATAAGTACATACAGGTGTGCATACATACATACATAAGTACATGCATACATACATAGATACGTGCATACATACATAAGTACATGCGTACATACATGTGTGCATACATAAATACGTGGATATATACATAAGTACATACATACGTGCATACATACATAAGTACATGCATACATACATAAATACATACATACATACATGTGTGCATACATAAGTACATGCATACATACATGTGTGCATACATACATACGTACATACATACGTGCATACATACATAAGTACATGCAAACATACATAGATACATGCGTACATACATGTGTGCATACATACATAAGTACATGCATACATACATATACGTGCATACATACATAAGTACATGCATACATACATGTGTGCACACATACATACGTGCATACATACATAAGTACATACAGGTGTGCATACATACATACATAAGTACATGCATACATACATAGATACGTGCATACATACATAAGTACATGCATACATACATGTGTGCATACATACATAAGTACATGCATACATACATATACGTGCATACATACATAAGTACATGCATACATACATAAGTACATACAGGTGTGCATACATACATACATAAGTACATGCATACATACATATACGTGCATACATACATAAGTACATGCATACATACAAACATACATACATACATACATATGTACATACATACATACATACATACATACATACATGTGTGCATACATACATACGTGCATTCATACATAAGTACATGCATACATACATAAGTACATACGTACATACATGTGTGCATACATACATACATACATATGTACATACATACATACATACATACATACATACATACATGTGTGCATACATACATACGTGCATTCATACATAAGTACATGCATACATACATAAGTACATACGTACATACATGTGTGCATACATACATACATACATACATACACACATATGTACATACATACATACATACATACATACATACATGTGTGCATACATACATACGTACATTCATACATAAGTACATGCATACATACATAAGTACATGCGTACATACATACGTACATACATGTGTGCATACATACATAAGTACAAGCATGCATACATACGTGCATACATACATAAGTACATGCGTACATACATGTGTGCATACATACATACATACATACATACATAAGTACATGCATACATACATGCGTGCATACGTACATTCATAAGTACATGCATACATACATACATACATACAGACATACATACATACATACACACATACATACATACATACATGCATACATACATACATACATACATACATACATACATACATACATACATACATACATACATACATACATACGTACATACAGACGTGCATACATAAGTACATGCATACATACATGCATGCATACGTACATGCATAAGTACATACATGTGTGCATTCATACGTGCATACATATATGTGTACATATGTGTACATACGTATATACATACATACATACATGCATACATACATATGTAGGTACACACATAAGTACATGGATAAATACATACATACATACATACATACATACATACATACATACATACATACATACATACATACATACATACATGCGTGCATACACCTCAGTAATTTCCTGCCGGTATTGGAATTGAACCAGCAACCTTTGGGTTATCAGTCGGACTTGCTAACTATTAGGCCATGATTGCCCCATGGAAACCTGATAAGACTTCTACAACCTGATTGCAAATGGCAAAGTGGCCATCTGGATTCAGAAACAGTCAAAAGTTTATCAGTGAACGCAACCTTGGCTAATATCACATCAGATATTGAAGTACCTGCTGATACAAAGGTGCATTCTTTGAGCATTCCCTAAATGACAAATCACCTGGATGGTATTTTGCATACATTATATACTAATAAATGGAGAAACAAATGAGGGGGTGAGAGGTTAACATTTCCACACAAAACATTTTATATATGCGTATGCATATGCGTAATCCACACATTTTTGCGTATGCACACTTAAAATATGCATGCTTCATTTAGCATACATGTTGGCTTCTGCCTTTGTCATTTCTAAATGAGGATCAGATCGAGCATTTATGAGCGGACAGCATTAGACAGCATTGTTCAGTGAGTGCGAAAGGTCTGACCACTGTCTCACAGGTACACGAGCAGCTCTGAAGAACACACAACAGTGAAGAGCATTGTTTTCCAGACAAACATGACACCTTTGTTCTGGAAAGTTTGTTTTCTTCATAT
>JARQWZ010001669.1:92500-102500 GCA_033150135.1 Gobio occitaniae
TTGTTTGGTTTGATTGTCTGCCTGTTTGTTTGTTTTTTTGTTTGTTTGTTTGTTTGTATGTCTGTTTGTTTTTCTGTTTGTTTGTTTGTTTGTTTGTCTGTCTGTCTGTGTGTTTGTTTGTTGTTTGGTTTGATTGTCTGCCTGTTTGTTTGTTTGTTTGTTTGTTTGTTTGTTTGTATATCTGTTTGTTTGTTTGTTTTTTGTTTGTTTTTTTGTTGGTTGGTTTGATTGTCTGTATCTCTGTTTGTTTGTTTGATTGATTGATTGATTGATTGTCTGTCTGTCTGATTGTTTTTCTGTTTGTTTGTCAGTCTAATCTGTTTGTTTGTCTGTCTGTCTGTCTGTTTGTCTGTCTTTCTGTCTGTCTGTTTGGTTGTTTGATTGTCTGTATGTCTGTTTGTTTGTTTGTTTGTCTGTCTGTTTGTTTTTCTGTTTGTTTGTTTGTCTGTCTGTCTGTCTGTCTGTCTGTCTGTCTGTCTGTCTGTCTGTTTAATTAATAAATTATTGTATTTTATTTTGGGGGGTGTAAGTTTGGGGTCAATAAGATTTGTTTTATGTTTTTGAGAGGAGTATCTTCTCTATTTTAACATGTAATTTATTCCTGTGAAAGATAAATTTTTCAGCAAAAATCTGAAAATTTTCTGAAAAATTCAGCAAAAATCTGAAAAAAAAATGATGACATATTTTTACAATTTAAAATAACTGTTTTCTATGTGAATATATGTTAAAGTGTAATTTATTCCTGTGATCAAAGCTGAATTTATCATCATTACTCCAGTCTTCAGTGTCACATGATCCTTCAGAAATCATTCTAATATGAGGATTTGCTGCTCAAGAAACATATATGATTATCATCAATAAATTATCGATATTATCAGTTAAAACATTTTTCCAGGATTATTTGATGAGTAGAAAGTTCAAAAGAACAGCATTTATTTGCAATAATACTCTTTATATATACATACATCATATATAGTCAAACTCCACCCTCATACAAAAGTTTTAAAAGAGTTCAAACACTTTAAAAACACTCTTGAGAGATAAATGTGAACATCTGTGGGAGGAGGCTGTACTTTCAGAAGTGATTCAGGGTTAAAACCTCAAACACACAATATAATCACTTTCCACTCTCGCTGATAGTTGAGTAAACTCTCTTATCTCTGCTCTGACTCATTACACCATTATCATCCACTCAAGGCATTGCCTCATAATGAAGGCGGTCCGTCTGAGGAAACAGACTTACTACTGATTTCATGCACAGGATACTAAACTTTGATTTATTTCACAGTATTTTTTAGGTACTAAATGTACTTAAAATGCATTTAATTTCGCTATAAATTAAATTAATTCTATGGAGTCCCTAAAGGGACATTGTCACGTGAGGCAAACACAGACAAAGATAGAAAGTCCAAAGTGAAGGTTTAATGGTACTTCTAGCAAACAGATGAAGCAACCAACACACTAACCCAGACGGTGAACAGACATGGAGTGACTGAAAAGGCACAACTAAATAGTGAACACAAACGAGGATGATGACTACACACATATGAACCAGGAAGACATATGAGTGGCGGGAATCTGAACAAAGAAACACGTGACAAATGAAAACAAACTGAATGTGCATTATAACTGAAACTGAACAGACTGTGACAGATATGGTGATGGGGGTGGATTGATGATATGCATTCTCTTGCAAAAGTTTTGCATTCACCCAAGAAACTTTGTTTGCTCACATAGAACTCAAAAGGTTTGCGAGCGAACGCAAAATTTGCATTGAAATATAATTATTCCTCCCATCTCATATTTATTTCCCATCACGATGTACCTTTAAGAGCGCCATCAAATTAATTTAATTTCTATAGATAGCCTAAATGAAATACATTTTGTGTTTTAATGGCATTTTTTTTATGAATGAAGGCCAGTGTCACTGATAATAATGTCTCTGTGAAACATCAAAATGACATTACATTACAGTAATGTAATGTAACTGAAAGCTATCAATTTCAACATGTATTAGGCTGTAAAAAAACAACTTTTAATTTAATTGAACTTAAAACAATATATATATATATATATATATATATATATATATATATATATATATATATATATATATATATATATATATATATATATATATATATATATATATATATATATATATATATATATATATATATTTATCAAATATCAACAATCCATTAAATTGTATAGGCAAAAACAATGGGATTTATTTATAATTCACCAATCAAATTTAAGGTTTCAACCAAACTTTGTTTAAAGATGATTCTGAACTATGTTATGAAAGATATAACAGAATGCATTGATATACCATTTTACTTTATGCAATATTAGGCGAAAATGCTTACTTAATAAATATTTAATATCCTAATGATTTTTGGCATAAAAGTTAATTTGATAATTTTGACCCATACAATGTATTGTTGGCTATTGCCACAAATATGGTTTTGTGCTCCGGGGTCACATATGGTGATTCATATACTCTGATATTTACATGGTATTGTACATCGAATATCACAGTAAATGTCTTAAACATTGTATTTTATGCTACTAAAACATGGTAAACCTACTTTTTGTCATTCTGATGTGTACATTTAGATCCTATATATGTGACCCTGGACCACAAAACCAGTCGTAAGGGTCATTTTTTAAAATAATAAATAATCTTTCCATTGATGTATGGTTTGTTTAGTACAATATTTGGCCGAGATGCAACTACTTGAAAATCTGAGGGTGCAAAAAAATCTAAATATTGAGAAAATCGCCTTTAAAGTTGTCCAAATGAAGTCCTTAGCAATGCATATTACTACTAATAATACATTTTTGATATATTTACGGTAGGAAATTTACTAAATATCTTCATGGAACATGATCTTTACTTAAAATCCCAATGAGTTTTGGCATAAAAGTTAATTTGATCATTTTGACCCTTACAATGTATTGTTGGCTATTGCCACAAATATGGTTTTGTGCTCCAGGGTCACATATGGTGATTCATATACTCTGATATTTACATGGTATTGTACATCGAATATCACAGTAAATGTCTTAAACATTGTATTTTATGCTACTAAAACATGGTAAACCTACTTTTTGTCATTCTGATGTGTACATTTAGATCCTATATATGTGACCCTGGACCACAAAACAAGTCGTAATGGTCATTTTCTTTAATAATAAATAATCTTTCCATTGATGTATGGTTTGTTAGGACAATATTTGGCCGAGATGCAACTACTTGAAAATCTGAGGGTAAAAAAAAAATCTAAATATTGAGAAAATCGCCTTTAAAGTTGTCCAAATGAAGTCCTTAGCAATGCATATTACTACTAATAATATTTTTTATATATATATTTACGGTAGGAAATTTACAAAATATCTTCATGGAACATGATCTTTACTTAATATCCCAATGATTTTTGGCATAAAAATGTATCATTTTGTACCCATACAAAATATACCCGTGAGACACCTGGCTGTGCTCCAGGGTCACATATGTGGTGCCAAAAATGATATCAAAGGGAAGTTATTGATAAAGCCTGTGCAGCTCGAGTCGGTCTGACCACAGCAACGCTAAAAATAGCAACACAAACAGATTTGAGACATTTTAATGTGAAAATAGCAGCCCGATTAGGAACAATAAAAAAAAATTGACTGGTAAGTTGTGGTCACTAAAAAAAACCCATGTTCCTCATTGAGATTACTTTGAATTTATAAGCCTGGAAGTACTTTCACTGAAAGCGATTCTGCCAGTGATTTTAGAGCCGGCGGCAGGAACAATGCCGTTCTGTTTGACCCTGTGGAGCGAGCATTACTCTTCCTGCTCCAGCGCCGGCCAATGAAAACACAGGCCAGTGACGTCCTCCCAACACTGATGATGTCATCTCATTACAGAGGCTGATTGGCTTTTATAGACGTTTGCTTTCTGCGACTGCACCAGACGCTTCTTTTATAGACAAACAAAAGTCGTCTGAGCGGCGCATCTATGATGTCATGGCTGACGTGATCCCGGGATGATAACCGAGGTTTCTGGATGGGAGAGACGGCACAGGAAATGGGAAAATGTATAATGCGTAATTAAAGTGGATAATTAGGGATGATCGACGCTTTCTTGCGGAGATCCAAACGTCTTAGACCACCACATGCGTAAATAAGATGACGTGTTCGAAGAAAGTGCCTAATCCCACATCCTACGGTTAAAAAGGGATTGAAAATACACGCCAAAATCAAGTTGACTGAACTCCAACGGTTCATTTATTTTTTTTACCCAACGATCACAAAAATGGCAGAGTTGCAGCTATTGTCTGTCAGAGCCAAACAAAGACCGTCTGGTTCTGAGTCGCTTCCCTGCGGCGCCGCTGGACATGTGATCAGACGCATCATGCCGTTTAATAGTGTGCCTTCAGACTAAACAAATCAAAGCAAACAAATGAGAAATCTTGAATTGAGAGATACAAATAAAGTGACTTTTAGCTGGGGGTGGGGTTTGATTTCAGCAAACCTGAGGGAATGACTAATGCTCGAGTCTGAAAGATATTTATAGAAAGAAACTAGAGTTCACACAGAGTTCTGTCCGTCTATAAAATTGGTCAAAAGTTCGGGTTACACCTTATTTTGTAATACTTTACTTTACAGTCCTTGTTACATATGCACTAATAACAGTAACTTATGCATAATTACATGCAACTAACCCTCAACCAAACCCATATCCTATAAGTGCATGTTGTTAATTACTCCGTACTTATAAATGTAATTACACTGTAACAATTACACCTTAAAATATAGTGTAACCCTTTATTTTAAGGTGACGTTACAGTGCAACTATACATTTAAGTACTGAGTAATATCACTTAACAACATGTACTTACTATATTATAATTAGGGTTAGGATAATTTACTGTAATTACTACATACATGTAACGTGCAACAATGTCTCTGTAAAATAAAGTGTTACCAAAGTTTGAAATAATTAAGACCTTTTTTTATGTTGGAAAAAAGTCTCACCAAAGCTGCATTTGTTTAATTATAAATTCAGTAAACATCTGTAAAATTATGAAATATTATTACAATTTAAAATAACTGTTTTCTATGTGAATATATAGTAAAGTGTCATGGAATTTTCAGCATCATTACTCCAGTCTTCAGTGTCACATGATCCTTCAGAAATCATTCTAAGGCTACATCTACAATAATTGAGTTTTTGTTTCAAAACGCTCTCCGTCCACACTAACGTTTAACAAAAGTTTCTCATCCACACTGAAACGTCAGTAAATGCCAAATTCAACTCACTGCGCATGCGTAAAACGCAAGTGGCACTTCCGGCAGTTTCTCTTGAAGCCGATACTGAAGTGACTTAAACTGCAATTCATCGACTGGCCACTAGAGACAGATCCAGAAGGAGCAGAATCTCATTGAGCTCATGTTAAAATGGCCAACTTTACAGCAGAAGAACACATGTTTACAGTCTGGGACAAATTGTGGTTTTGGTCTAAACGGCTAATTTTGCCCTTCATGACGACTGTGAGGGGGGTGAAAGTTTTTATAACCCATTTGTTTACATTATATAAAGCCTTAAAGTTCTGCATAATTAAGGGCGTGGCCACTTTGAGTGACAAGTGGATAGACATTTATCTCCCGTCACCTCAGCTCCGCCCATGTCCCGCCTCTTTGCCCCGCTGACAAAATGGCGACGGGCAGCTCGACCCTACTTTACGCTTCAAAACTGCTCTTCAGAATCCTATGGGTGACGTCACGGACACTACGTCCATATTTTTTTTAGAGTCTATGGTAAAACCTCATTAAAGCTCACTGAGATGATACAGACATCATTAAGTTATCACACAATTCTTCTGGCAGGATCATTTTATTTAGCAAAATATCTCACAATTCACTGATGCGCCCAGGTCACACTCGGTCAACCATTATTATGTCTGGTCTACATTTTTACATTTACATTTTATGCATTTGGCAGACACTTTTATCCAAAGCGACTTACATTAAATTCAAGGTACACATTTTTACATTTTTGTCCGTTCTGTCGGGTCTAAAACGCAATTCCACTCGTGTTTTGCCACAGGACAGCAAATGCGAGTACATTTTCTGTCATCCTAGCAGGACTGTGATATGAAGTGTGCAAAGTAACATGTTTTAGCAACTGTGTGAAAGTGAATAGCACATAACTCTGGCTCAATAGCGGTATAAACATACATATCTATTGGTACAATATGCGTCACATGACTAAACATGCGTCATCGTTTTCAAGTACCTCCGTCTTCACAGTCCACACTATGAAGCGAAGACGGCGTTTTCAAATTTATCCGCTTTGGAGAGCGTTTTTAAAAAGCTACGTTTTCGTTGATTTAAAGCGCCGTCTCAGTGTGGACGGAAGGACAAAACGGAGAGAAAAAGATGCGTTTTCAAGCGAAAACATATTAGTGTGGACATGGCCTAATATGATGACTTGCTGCTCAAGAAACATTTATGATTATTATCAATGTTGAAAATAGTTTTATTGTGGAAATGAATCACAACCATTCATGTCTTAAGGTCCTTTCACACTGAAGGCGAATTTGACGCACAAATAATTTGTGCAATGGTTTTATTTTTTCTTTAGTGGTGCTTAACCACTGAAGCACCACTAAAGCACCAAAATTGGTGCTGTATAGCACTAAAAAAGCTTCCCCTATAATTACGAGCCACGAACCATTTTTGGTGCCATATAGAACCTTTTTTTTTGTACGCGTCCGGTGTGAAAGGGCCTTTAGGTAAGTATAAATAAATTAAAGCTGCACTATGTAACTTTTCCGTCCACTAGAGGTTGCCTGTTCAAAAGAAAGGCGTAGTTTGATGACACCAAGTTTGAGCGGAGACTCTTGGGACATGTGGTCTTCATCTCACAGCCGGTGGAGAAGAGTCGGGATAGGACTCGGGAAGAAATCATGTTAATGGATGTGATTATTAACGTTACTGTAGTCTGAAGCGTTGTGGAGCTGAGGAACCGCTGGAGCGATTGTTAACAAGATGAACGCAACACACGCCTCACGAGCAACAGGACTTTTATGACACAGCCGTCGGCGCCATCTCCACTTTTCCGGTCATGAGTGTGAGGTGACGCAGCTCTGCTGATTATATTATGACACATCTGAGTGTGTTGATGATGTGATGGCGTTACTCTGTGTGTTCTCTCAGCGGCTGCTATGACACTTGTTCACACTGCAGTGAGAGTAAAGCGTTTCTGCAGAATAAAGCCGGAAACCGAGGCGAACGCATATATGATGTCATCTCACGTTTCCTGGTTAATAAATAGCATCTCACGATTTACACGATGTAGGATATTGTAAGTACTCAACTGGACAAAATATATAACACTGGCCTAGTGGTGTCTGGATATTTTACTGAAAAAATCTTACATAGTGCACCTTTAATAGTTTTACTCAGCAAGGGTGCATTAAATTGATCAAAAGTGACAGCAAAGACGTTTATAATTTCAAATAAATGCTGTGCTTTTGAACTTTCTGTATAAGAATCTTGTGGGAAAAAGTATCACTGTTTGTTTACAGCAAAAACACTGATAATAATCTGTTAATAACTGAGCAGCATATTAGAATGATGTCTGAAGGATCATGTGACTCTAAAAATGATTTCATGCCAAAACTTGACTTATCTGTCGAGAACCTGATCCCACTAACCTGGTTAGTTCTTCCTCAGAAGTCAGGCAGAGTGATTTTGTAAAACTTTTACTTGTAATATGCATCAGAGCGTCTGCGAAGGGTCCGTGGGCGTCCCGTCAGAGGGTGAAAACAGGCTAGTGCACATTCCTGGCAGAAACCCTGCTAAAAACCACACATTAGATCAAGCAATGCCCCTGAAGAACTGTTTTCTAGCATAAACACCCACACACAGACATTCAGTGAGGTGTGTGTCCTCACCGCTCAACTTACCATTTAACACACACATACACGCAAGTCTCCTCCAGCTGTGTGACCCTTGCACAGAAAAGGTCAGCGTCCTGTCCTTGCGGTCACCTGTTAGTTCAGTTTCCGTCATGATAATGATGTAATTGGCCCACTGACCCCAGAATTAACCCTTCACCCGTGTTGCCTGACATAACGGAACCATCACCTGAAATCCCATGACCCTTCTTTATGGCCAGGAAGTGATGTTTCTATTTTAGGAGGCCAGATGAGGCCAATATGTGTTTTGTTTTTTTCCCCTAGGCTCTTTGATACTGATAGTATCCATTTTAAATTCATCTAAACTTAAAAGAATTTTATTCATCCTCATGTCATTGCAAACATGTAAGACTTACTTTCTTCTGGTGAACACAAAAAAAATATAGTTTGAAGAATGTTCATGTTGCTATTTTCCTTAGAATGTACTATATATATATATATATATATACACACACACACACACACACACTTTTGTATTTGCATTGTGCATTCATTTGTTGTCCAATCAGATGAGATGAAAACAAAAACAAAATGCAATTCATTTTCACCTAAATTTCAGTTACTTACTCAAAACTATCTACTTCAGAAGATTGAATAACATGTATTATGATTGTTCAAGGTTTGCATTGCCTTTCATTTTTATGCTGAAAAGAAAAGTGTAGGATTTGAAAATATGTTTACTCGAAAATTGCTTGTAAAGTTCACAAATTATTAGAAAGAAATGGCATGTTGAAGTAAAGTCTTGAATCTGAAATGCAAAAATTATTAAATAAATAGATAAATAAATAAATAAATACATACATACATACATACATAAATTGTAAAAAGAAAATGTAAGAACAAACAAATTAACAAACAAATAAATACATGTAATAAATAAATGTACTAACAAATAATAAATAAATAAATAAATAAATAAATAAATAAATAAATAAATAAATAAATAAATAAATAAATAAATAAATAAATAAATAAATAAATAAATAAATAAATAAATAAATAAATAAATAAATAAATAAATAAATAAATAAATAAATAAATGTAAGAAAATAAATAAATGTAAAAACAAAAGATAATAAATAAATAAATAAATAAATGTACTCAGAAATTGCTTGTAATGTTCACAATTATTAGAAAGAAATGGCATTTTGAAGTATTTTAAAAAGTCTTTTAATGTCTACTCCAATAATCTTTGGTTTATTTACAACTTGGAAATTGCAGTGTATCACTACATTTGATGTATTTAACAAAACCCAAACTTTGCAACAAATAGAAAATGGGGTATTTGGAACAACCATGAAAAAAAAAACCCAGCCATCATCAAGAAGGCATGCATGCATGAAGAAAAGAACAAAAAAAGTTTTGGTAAGGTTTGCAACTGATTACACAGATTATTCAATCAAATGAAGCAAATAAATAAGCAGGATCTTAAAGGCCCATCTCTGAAGTGGATTTAATAACTGAATGAACTTTTTGATCCACCGGGGAACTTCTAATAAGCGACCCGCGGATCGAATGACAAAACGGAGCAAGAGGACAATCCGAGCAATTTCAGGGTCTTGCTGATAATAATCCGAGCAGCTTCAGCTTTCCGGCACGGATTTCAGCAGAGCGCGACAAACAAAGCTTTCTTTGAACAGAGCTAGAGAGCAACATCTCTGTCGCCGTTATGATGATCGAGGCCTTTTGAGCGGACAGGACAAAAACAAGGGTCTCCTGAACGCTTATCCCAACGCTTCACTTGTGTTTTTCGGAGCAGAACTGGCCATTGCGTTGTTGTACACTCTCAGAAAAACACCTCCACGCAGGAGGGCGGAACGGATGGATTATGGGATTTATCCAGGAGTCATTTCTTACCGAGTAACAGGACTCCGTGGCAGGCGGACAGGCAAAATTGCGGCGAGGTAGACGTTAAACGCTGGAAAATTAGGGAGGGGTAACACTATCTACCCACTTACAAATGTCCGATAATCCGGTACATGTGCAGGCCACTGAGGAGATACTCTCCCTTTTAAGCCCCCTTGTCA
>JARQWZ010001669.1:107500-110000 GCA_033150135.1 Gobio occitaniae
TAAAGAGCGTTAAAGCAGCATTTATCGTTTGAATTTCGTGATAAAATGGACTGAATACTCAATATGTTCATGTTGGAACTCGGATTGAAGTGTGTTGCGCGCTTTAAACAAGCCGACTGTTAACTGTTAAAGATTGCATTTCGGAACCGTTCGGTACACGCGCGCACCGTACCGAAAGCCCTGTACCGAAACGGTTCAATACGAATACGTGTACCGTTACATCCCTAGGGTTGGGCGATGTCTCCTAAATTGCCAGTTGACGATGTTTACAGTAAAACATCACGATGGACGATGATATCGTCCATCGGCACAACCCTATACACCCCTACTTAATACGGATATAAATATTCTAGTGCTGGGAATCGATAAAAAAAAACAAATTAATCACATTTTTTTCTGTAATTGATCGCGATTAATTGCAAGTTTTTAATATTTTGATATTGTAATAATTTCAGTTACTCTCCAAATTAATGTATAAACAATTTAAAGACAGCATATTTTAAATATGTGTTGTATTGTCAAGTTTTTATGAATGAAGGCCAGTATCACTGATGTCTCTAAGAAACATTAATGACGTTACATTACAGTATAACATTAAAGCTCCCAATTTCAACATTTATTAGGCTTTAAAAAAAACAACTTTTAATTTAAGTGAACTTAAAACAATCTTTACATAAACCCATTATAATAAATGTTATATTTACCTGTGGCCTTCCCTGTTAGACATATACAGAAATGTAATAGTTATCAAACACCTTTCTTAACTGCATAAATAATCAATGAAATATAGATGAATCATCATAAAAAGCTACAATTTTCTTTGTTCCCGTTGTTCTTTGATGAGCATTAATGACAGGCATCATCAGTGCTCCTGTCACTTTAAGAATGGCCGCTGACGAACATAACGCGGATCTCACGCGCATCTCGTTTCCTCACAAATCTTTACGTTTATTTAAGACGTTATTTTACTAATTTAAGATTCCTAATATGAGAATACTCAAAATTCTTTGTGTTGTTGTTATTAGTTGTTCAAGAGCAAAAGAGAACTCGATGTGAGCAGGAGACTGACGCGAGTCTGTTTGTGCGTCGACTGTGTGTGTGTGTCCCTCGATTAGCTGACATGAGACGCAGCCACATAGACAGGAGAGGAATGCGTGGTTCCGACACGTTTTTATATCAAAGCGTGCGTCCTCGACGCGTGATTTACCATAAAACGCGCGTTTTTAACGTGCGCTTTGGGGTCACAGAAAACACACGTTTCCGTCGCGTTTTTATATCAAAGCGCGCGTCCTCAACGCGTGATTTGCTATTTTAAAAAACACGCGTTTCCGACGCGCGTTTTCCGTGACCCCAAAGCGCACGTTAAAAACGCGCATTTTATGGTAAATCACGCGTCGAGGATGTGCGTTTTGATATAAAAACTTGTGTTTGAAGTATCCAAACAGACAAAAGAACGTGCTCTTTCCTTGGTGTTCTCAAAATTGTATACTCACTTTTTAGGGCACACCTCTTATAAAGTAAAGTTACATATTGTTGACCATCTTTTTAAGTAATTACACTATTTACCACGATACATAATATGGCTATTGTAAGAATTAAATCAGTATCAACAAAATCCGTCTTACCATCAATATCCACTTACACTGTTTACAATTGCCTAAATAATGCCATGAGATTTTTAGATTTATGTTCTAAATATAATATTTTAAATATAGAAATATGAAATGTTGGGGGAAATGTAATTATCACAGGCCTATGAAACTGTAAAACTGCCAGTATAGTTGGTGTAATGGATTCTAGAATCATTCAACTAATTCGTTGTAACCGACTGTTCAAAAACGGTGAATTATTCGAGAACGAAACATTGCTGAGAGATGCAACTCTTCTGCTTTGTGTGAATCTATTTTTGTTGGAAAAATGGGGCAAAAACTGTTAAAAAATGACAACTCATTGTTTATTGAACTGTTGTACAACATTTATATCGCATTTTGTAATCGTGCTGATAGCCTACTCTGGAAAATAGCACTCTTGCGAGTATTTCCTGTTTTATTACTTTCAAACAAATGTTTATTTTTTTGTTCGTTATTAGCCTATTTTTTATGAAAATACAACAACAATAAAATATTACAATAAAAAAAAAAACGAATAACACGGATGACATAAAATAGCTATACCCGAATCATAACAAATAAATAACATATATTTGGAAATTCCCCTTTAAAACGGGGAACCCTCAGTTTGTGGTTTGTGTTTTTTGTAAAAAACGCGTCGGAAACATGCGTTTTCTGTGACCGCGTATATGAACACTTTGGCTTGCCATAGGACATTGACATACAGTGCGTTCTCTTGTGTCTTGTCGCGCTTGGAAGCATTTATATGAATAGGAGCGTGACCATGTAACACTAGGCAAAAATGGATATAAAAACGGACGCTGCATTAGTCGCGTTAAATATTTTTAATGCGTTAAGCTGAAAAAATTAATCGTCCGCGTTGACGCGTT
>JARQWZ010001669.1:117500-180000 GCA_033150135.1 Gobio occitaniae
GATGGTTAGTTAGTTATATGGATGGATGGATGGATGGATGGATGGATGGATGGATGGATGGATGGATGGTTAGTTAGTTATGTGTATGGATGTATGGATGGATGGATGGATGGTTATGTGGAAGGATGGAGGGATGGATGGATGGACATTTGATAAATATTTCAGAAACTTTACTCAATACTTAAAAACTATATATGATTCTCCCAACACAGGGAACCATGATTTTCTGTTATGTCATTTTATAAACACTGTATTTACTGTAAAAGATCATTTGAACAGGTCAAGAGTTACTTATGACACACAACCTGAGCAAGAGCATGTGATGGGATCCGAGCATCAGGAATCGTTCAGGAGGAGAGCAGGTTGTTTTGGACTGGAGCAGATATGATTTGGGCTGCTAATTCCTGTCATGTGAATGAAGAGATTAATTAGTGGGAACACTGGGATCTGAAACAGTGGCGAAAGAAAACCGCTTCAGCCCCCCCCAAAGTCCTTTCTCTCGTCCTTCCCATCCCCATTTCCGTAATTAATTCAGCCGAGCACTAATTACAGAAGGGTTTTCCAAAAACACAGCGAGGGGGAAGGAAGATAATCAAGTCCCAGTGCTCCACAAAAAGAGAGAGAGGGAATGCCATTTCAGAGGAAAAATCTAATAAACAAATTTGTTTAGTTCATTTTGGACCCTGGAGGGTTTGAGGCCGGGAAAACGACACTCTCTCCATCCCAAATTGATATTCCTCTCCACACCTCCCGGCCCGATCCTTTCACCCGTCTCTCTTTGATGAAGTTCTGAGGGACAGCCGGCCCACACTGACATCACGGCAGCACAATGCATCGTGGGAGGAGAGCGCAGGCATGGAATCAGTGAAGAGAGTCATGGGGAGCTGGCCGTATGCAGATGAAGACGGCCGCGCATTTCATTTGCTAATTCCCATGTTCATGGCGAGAACATATTTAGTGTGTTTTAAACTGTAATAACGACTCTCTATAATGAGTTAAGTCACATTTGGGGTTGGTGCTAAAGTTTGGCTCCATTTTGGTTTGGTTTGCGTTCTTCCTGCATAAACATGCTTTCGCTTAAAGGGACAGTTCATCTACAAATGATCATTCTGTCATAAAATATCAACCCAGGTTTATCTAACAGGGTTATTATATTAGCTCAAACTTGAAATAAAATTTGAAAATAAAAACTGAACTATAGTATATATATATATTAGCTTATTTCAGCTATATGCCAAGGCACCATTTTAATTTAGTTTATATATTGTGTGTGTGTGTGTGTGTGTGTGTGTGTGTTGGGTAGGTTTAGGAGTAGGGGTAGTGTGTGTGTGTGTGTGTGTGTGTGTGTGTGTGTGTGTGTGTGTGTGTGTGTGTGTGTGTGTGTGTGTGTGTGTGTGTGTGTGTGTGTGTGTGTGTGTGTGTGTGTGTGTGTGTGTCTGTGTGTGTGTGTGTGTCGGGTAGGTTTAGTGTGTATGTTTGTGTGTTGGGTAGGTTTAGGGGTAGTGTGTGTGTGTGTGTGTGTGTGTGTGTGTGTGTGTGTGTGTTGGGTAGGTTTAGGGGTAGTGTGTGTGTGTGTGTGTGTGTGTGTGTGTTGGGTAGGTTTAGGGGTAGTGTGTGTGTGTGTGTATGTGAGTGTGTGTGTGTGTGTGTGTGTGTGTGTGTGTGTGTGTGTGTGTGTGTGTGTGTGTGTGTGTGTGTGTGTGTGTGTGTGTGTGTGTTTAGGGGTATGGATAGTGTGTGTGTGTGTTGGATAGGTTTAAGGGTCGGTGTAGTGTGTGTGTTGCGTAGGTTTAGGGGTAGGAGTGTGTGTGTGTGTGTGTGTGTGTGTGTGTGTGTGTTTTGGGTAGGTTTAGGGGTAGTTTGTGTGTGTGTGTTTGTTGGGTAGGTTTAGGGGTAGTGTGTGTGTGTGTGTGTGCGTTTAGGGGTAGGGGTAGTGTGTGTGTGTGTGTGTGTGTGTGTGTGTGTTTAGGGGTAGGGGCAGTGTGTGTGTGTGTGTGTGTGTGTGTGTGTGTGTGTGTGTGTGTGTGTGTGTGTGTGTGTGTGTGTGTGTGTGTGTGTGTGTGTGTGTGTGTGTGTGTGTGGGTAGGTTTAAAGGTTGGTGTAGTGTGTGTGTGTGTGTGTTGCATAGGTTTAGGGGTAGTGTGTGTGTGTGTGTGTTGGGTAGGTTTAGAGGTAGTGTGTGTGTGTTGGGTAGGTTTAAGGGTCAGTGTAGTGTGTGTGTGGGTGTGTTGCATAGGTTTAGGGGTAGTGTGTGTGCTAATGCAAACAATATACATATTTAAATAAACTGCTTAAAAGGACAAAAACACTAGATGATCAGTCATCATTTACTCATCTTCATATCGCAAGCATGAATGACTTTCTTTCTTCTGATGAATGAAGATATTTTAAGGAAAGAGTCGATGTGTTTGTTTTTGTCCTAAAGATGAAAGTCAGTAGTGTTGAGTGTTGTTTTGGACCCCATTGACTTTCCCTGTAGACAAAACATCCTTTAAAACATCTTGTTTGCTGTTCCGGTCATATGGGTCTGTAAATGATGACGGAATGAAGATTTGTTGGTGTACTGTCCCTTTAACAGCCGCCTGTTGTCTCTCTTCCTCTTTCACAAATACACAAACATGACAACAAAATCCAGTGGAGTTGTTCAGGGCAACCCAGCATCTCAGAAAGAGCGAGTGAACGGGAGGCTATGATGTCATTGTTCCGGGGGCCCCGCGTAGGGGCGTGTGTGTGTGTGTGTGTGTGTGTGTGTGTGTGTGTGTGTTTGTGCATGCATGCAATGAGATCCTACTGGAATGATGTCACCTTTTGTTGCCCATCTCCATTCAACACAGCCGATCTGGCCTGAATTGAGTCCCGAGGAGAGAAGTGTGAGAAACTGCGGGCTAAGTTAGAGGACATGCTAATAGCGCTAGCTATAAAGATGTCATCAAACTCAGCTTAACCTCCACAAATATCACACGCTGGCCCTTTAAACCTCTCCAGCGCAATCCTGATCTCCATCTCAACGCTGAAGGAGTCTCTGAACACACAACGCAATACTAAGGGAAGCTTTTCCGTCGCTGTTTCCATCAATAGTTGCAAATTAATCTGAAAAGTGTAATATTGCATAAAACGTTTGCGTCAATCCCATGTGTTCAAGAGAACAACATCTTCACTTTCTGGGAAACCAGGGAAGCTTGTGACTCTTTTTCCCTACATAATAAATGACTCGCATGCAAATAAGATGCCATAACAAACGCTGTCATGCCATCATGCTCTCCTGAGCAGTGAGATCGTTAGCCAATCACAGGATCCGTTGAGGCAAAGGCAAGGCTTCTGTTGCATATCCAGGGATTTATTCACTAAATGTATTTCCATTAAAGTTTATGCACGTTTTTTACAGAATACAAAAAAATATTCACCTCAATCAACTAAAACTAAAAACATAAAATAAAAACTAATTAAGCTGTCTATCTGTTGTTCTATATATCGTTCCATCCTTCCATCTATCCATTGTTCTATCGTTCCATCTATCCTTCGATCATGCATTGTTCTATATATCATTCCATTTATCCATCCAACCTTTCATCCATCGATTGTTCTATCGTTCCATCTATCCTTCTATCATGCATTGTTCTATTTATCGTTCCATCATTCCATCCATCCATCCATTCATCCATCCAACCTTTCATCCATCGATTGTTCCATCGTTCCATCTATCCTTCGATCATGCATTGTTCTATTTATCGTTCCATCATTCCATCCATCCATCCATCGTTCTATATATCATTCCATCCATCCATCCTTTCATCCATCCATTGTTCTATCGTTCCATCTATCCTTCGATCATGCATTGTTTTATATATCATTCCATTCATCCATCCAACCTTTCATCCATCGATTGTTCTATCGTTCCATCTATCCTTCGATCATGCATTGTTCTATTTATCGTTCCATCATTCCATCCATCCATCCATCCATTCATCCATCCAACCTTTCATCCATCGATTGATCCATCGTTCCATCTATCCTTCGATCATGCATTGTTCTATTTATCGTTCCATCATTCCATCCATCCATCCATCCATCCATCCATCGTTCTATATATCATTCCATCCATCCATCCTTTCATCCATCCATTGTTCTATCGTTCCATCTATCCTTCGATCATGCATTGTTCTATATATTGTTCCATCTATCGATCCATCCATAATTCTATCGTTACATTCAATCTATCATCCATCCGCCCATCCATCGTTCTATCGCTCCATCAAATCTATCATCCAACCATCCATCCATCCATCCATCATCCTATCTATCGTTCACTCCATCCATCTATAATCTATCCATCCATCCATCCATCCATCATTCTATCATTGCATCCATCCATTCAATCTACCATCCATCCATCATTCTATCGTTCCATCCATTCAATCTACCTTCCATCCATCCATCATTCTATCGTTCCATCCATCCAATCTATAATCCAGCCGTCCATCCATCGTTCTATCTATCATTCCATCCATCCATCCATCCATCATGCTATCATTCCATCCATCCAATCTATAATCCATCCATCATTCTATCTATCGTTCCATCCATCCAATCTATAATCCATCCATCCATCCATCCATCCATCATTCTATCTATCGTTCCATCCATCCATCCATCCATCCATCGTTCTATCATTCCATCCATCCATCATGCTATCATTCCATCCATCCAATTTATAATCCATCCATCATTCTATCTATCGTTCCATCCATCCAATCTATAATCCATCCATCCATCATTCTATCTATCGTTCCATCCACCCATCCATCCATCCATCCATCGTTCTATCATTCCATCCATCCATCATGCTATCATTCCATCCATCCAATCTATAATCCATACATCATTCTATCTATCATTCCATCTATCCATCCATCCACCCATCTTACTGAAATACTATTTAAACGTCTTCTTCTGGCTCTAACTCCTCCTAGAGCTTTAACTCTACAACCACTAAACTCGGCTCAGACCTTCAGACTGGTCTGACTGGAGTTCCTATATCTTTTCTAACAGATCTGACTGACTAACTAGCTTTATACTTTAAACAATTTCAGACTGAAAACCTTTACAAACCAAAGCTTTTAAAAATTCTTCAGGCTTCCACAAGCCAACATCAAATGGCCCTTTTCCACTACACAGTACCAGCTTGGTTTGCCACTGTGTAAAAGTTGTAACTGTACCTGCTTCCAGGTACTTTTTTTCGAATCACCTCCGGCGAGGTTCTGAGTGAGCTGAGGCAATACTAAAATGTGACGTGAAAACACAGCAGACTGCTGATTGGTCAGAGAGAATCGTCACAATTCACCGAGTCATCATTGCACGCACCAGACGGAGTATCCTGAATATTTTTTTCATGGTCTATGGAATAACTCGCCATTTTTAAATAGTTTGGCCAGAGATTGCGTGATATACCCATTACTATTATGGCAACGCGGAAGAATACGCCGTGGTCAAACGAGGAGGTTTCCTTTGTTTGGTTGCCGAAGAGAGGATCCAGCGAGAGCTTGATGGGGCAATGACGAACGAAAAACCTTCCTGCGCCGTCGCTATGACGACCAGTCACTATTGTGGAGGTACTATCTGCAATGGAAAACGGAGCGAAAAATGCGAGCCGAGCCGAGTCGAGTCGAGCTGGTACTGGTAATGGCGGCAAAAGTTTGTCTTGACTAAATTTTCTATCCAGTTCAATTTAAATTATTAGTAAAAACTACTGAGACAGACTCAATGACACCTTGGCCTCATTTGAGCGCATATGTTTTAATGCACATTGTAAGATTTAATGTGCAACCGGGCATTTCCATCCAGTGTTTTTTATGTGATATCCCAACATTTGCATAAACATATGTGGCTGGAAACACGGATATTGAATGTGAAAGTTTCTCTAGTTTCTCCCCAACCTCGTAAACCGAGTTAACCTCCTCAAACCAAGTCTAGACAGTAAACTTCTTGTGCATGGGTTTCATCCAGAATGAATCGATCCGCTGATAGCGGCATTCATTTGCATACACTGTCTGCGTTATTTTAGCACTTGAAGGGAAAAATGCAAATCATGAAACGCTGCAAACATGTTTAAAATATCAACATGTCTCTTAACCGAGATCCTACGAGCACAATAGCGCTGACTGAAGCAAGAATATAGGGCATAGCTTGTGTATAAACAAGCCTAATTTACATAGAAATGTGCTGTAGATTACATTTAATGTTATTTTAGGATCTTAATGTGTAACAATCCTAAAGAATGAAGCAATACTACATATATTAGCAAACATTACCATCTCTTGATATGATGTAAACATCCAAAGCTTTTCTTAAACTAAACACACAAACCCATGTGACCGAAAAACCCCAATGTTATACGAATAACGGCGCAAATACTGTTCAAACTCTTTTATAATAATTTATCATTGTCTGCCAGTAGTTTGTGGGATGATGTCAACATTCAAAATGACAATTGAGCATAATGATGATCCACATTGAGTAAATGATGGAAACGGTTGGATTTATTGTGCTCCATCGACCAAGAATCTCAAACATCACGGTTGGTGAAAACAAATTAACCCGATACAAAGCCACAAATGATGGTTTTGTATATTACAAAGCAACCTACAAACATTTCAGCTCTGTTTGCGATGACAGTTCACCGTAAAACCCTCACAAGAAGATGCAAATATACATTTACACGCTCATCTTTGCTTTGCATTGATGTTGTATTTCAACGTCTGATGCGGGAGGCCGTTTTTTGAAGTGTTCTCGCCAACATCTGACTCACGTATTTACAAATTCAGTGCAGAAGCAGAAGCATAGAGGCCTGACGTTAGTCGATTTGGCCGCAAACGCTGCCCTTATATGCATAAATGACCAACGCTTCACCACTGGACACTAATCTCAGAGGATCAACGTATAGGGAAGGGCTTCCTCATCACAGACGACCCATGAAGGACAGCGATAAAGCCATCTGGACCCCAAAACAGCCAGCAGCAAGAGTTCGAAAAGCAGCTTCGGTCCAGACTTAGCCAAACAAACATAAACCAGATGGACTGATGTGGGATTTGAGGAGGAAGGGGGGGCTCAGAAAGAGAAAAGGGTGTCTCTCTCTCCTTACACCATCACTATTACAAACAACTGGAGGCACATACAGATGTTCAAGCGCTTCC
Source organism: Gobio occitaniae (assembly GCA_033150135.1). Lineage (NCBI taxonomy): Eukaryota > Metazoa > Chordata > Actinopteri > Cypriniformes > Gobionidae > Gobio > Gobio occitaniae. Next base: position 124,691 of record JARQWZ010001669.1, read on the forward strand.
AAACCGCCGCTGACAAAAGCTGGGAGGTCGAGGACAGCCGTACGCTCTCCAGACGAGTAAATCTCTCACGAGCTGAGCGCTTTGACGGTCCCCAAAGTGTTGCACTGGATGAAAAGATCTCCGTGGGATAATGAACAGCAGGGGTGTTAGCATGGCAGTTGTGTTTGTTCCAGAAACGCTGGTAAAATCCCAGGCCGCGTTGTGTGTTTGATGAGCGATGTCTTCCACGCTTCTTCACGTGACGGATGAAACCTGTCGTCTTCTGCCACCTGTAACGCAGAGGAAAACAGTCAAGAAAAATCTGCAGGCTATTTTTAGACTGTGTGAATGTGTGTGTTTGTGTGTCTTGTTATGAAACTGCGGCTGGGTTTCCTGATATAAATCTTATCTGAAGTGCTCTTTGCCAGTGTGCATTTTGTAAGCAGGTGTTTCTTCGACTAGGGGAAGTTTTATGTTTGAGGTGTTGATCTTATTTAAAACTAGCAGAAATGGCTCATAAATGTAGTCCACACAACTTTAGCATATATATATATATATATATATATATTAAAACACATATATACATGTATATGTAAATTGCAGAGCAATATTATAAAAGTTCCAAAAGAAGCCCATGATGGATGGATGGATGGATGGATGGATGGATGGATGGATGAAAGGAAGAGGGTGGATGGATGGATGGATGGATGGATGGATGGATGGATGAAAGGAAGAGGGTGGATGGATGGATGGATGGATGGATGGATGGATGGATGGATGGATGGATGGATTGACAAATAGAAGGAAGAGGATGGATGGATGGATGGATGGATGGATGGATGGATGGATGGATGGATGGATGGATGGATGGATGGATGGATGGATGGATGGATGGATTGACAAATAGAAGGAAGAGGATGGATGGATGGATGGATGGATGGATGGATGGATGGATGGATGGATGGATGGATTGACAAATAGAAGGAAGAGGATGGATGGATGGATGGATTGACAAATAGAAGGAAGAGGATGGATGGATGGATGGATGGATGGATGGAAGGAAGGAAGGAAGGAAGGAAGGAAGGAAGGAAGGAAGGAAGGAAGGAAGGAAGGAAGGAAGGAAGGAAGGAAGGAAGGAAGGAAGGAAGGAAGGAAGGAATGAAGGAAGGAAGGAAGGAAGGAAGAGAGTGGATGGATGGATGGATGGATGGAAGCAAGAGGATGGATGGATGGATGGATGGATGGATTAACAGATGGATGGATGGATGATAGAACGAATGAAAGACAGATGGGTGGATGGAATGACAGAAATACTAGATAGATAGAACTATAGATAGACAGAACGATAGACAGAACGATCGATAGAACGATAGACAGAACGATTAATGGAATAGACGGAACGATCGATGGAATGATAGACAGAGATAGAGAGACAGATAGATAGATAGATAGATAGATAGATAGATAGATAGATAGATAGATAGATAGATAGATAGATAGATAGATAGATAGATAGATAGATAGATAGATAGATAGATAGATAGATAGATAGATAGATAGATAGATAGATAGATAGATAGATAGATAGATAGATAGATAGATAGATAGAATGATCAATAGATAGATAGATAGATAGATAGATAGATAGACAGACAGACAGACAGACAGACAGACAGACAGAACGATAGATCGATAGATCGATAGATCGATAGATCGATAGATCGATAGATAGATAGATAGATAGATAGATAGATAGATAGATAGATAGATAGATAGACAGACAGACAGACAGACAGACAGACAGACAGAACAATAGATCGATCGATCGACAGACAGACAGACAGACAGACAGACAGACAGACAGACAGACAGACAGAACGATAGATCGATAGATAGATAGATAGATAGATAGATAGATAGATAGATAGATAGATAGATAGACAGACAGACAGACAGACAGACAGACAGACTGACAGACAGACAGACAGACAGACAGACAGACAGACAGAACGATAGATCGATAGATCGATAGATAGATAGATAGATAGATAGATAGATAGATAGATAGATAGATAGATAGATAGATAGATAGATAGATAGATAGATAGATAGATAGATAGATAGATAGATAGATAGATAGATAGATAGATAGAATGATCGATAGATAGAACGATTGATAGATAGACAGACAGACAGACAGACATCCTCTGCAGCTCAGATGTGGGCTAGCGTGATGAGTTTCACACTGCTCTCCTGCTCTGCAGTGATCCAGTGGGTTAAGAGAAGGGCTTGTTCCAGTCGGATTTCTTTTGTCATGCTAACTGTAACCTTTTAAAGCGCATTGACTGCAGGTAGCACAGAGAAACAATAGGATACAGTAGCATCCTCCTCTAGAGTTACTGCACAGCCCTGCTGACCTGCCAGAATCCTGCACTCCCACAGTCCTCGTCTTCCACTCTGTGGGTGCAAATAAAGCTGTCCAACTATGACATCACGGCTAGTCATTTGTTTTCTGCACATTGCCATGGCGATGCGACCGTAACTGGCGAGATGGCAGCGACCGCGGAGATGAAAGACAGCATTAGCGAATCGGGATGGAGACGAGCACTAAGATCTGTCAGACCTTCTTTTCTTTTTGGCCTTTGATTTTCACATAAGCTCTACTGAAGAGATCAGTGAAACTACGAGCAGTCACGCTGACCTCCTGCTTCACTGTGAAGGTTCTCAAACTATTAATCAGGTCAATCTCATCCCTCCATCTCCACCAAAACAGCCCTGACACTTACACACAGCACGTCAGAAAGCCTTTAAAAGTTTAAACTTCTACAGTTTGACACAAAGCATCATTTTTGATTGGTGTTAATTACAGAGTCGTCTAAAGTAACGTTTGTGTCTTCACTCAAAACAACAGCAGACTGGTTGTTGTGATACTGCAGATGGGTTTCCTGATATGAATCTTATCTTGAAATGCTTTTGCAGCTTTTCTAGTGTTTTTTCAACAAGGGGAACTTTTATGTCCGAGAGGTTGATTTAAATCAAACAAGCAGATTTTCAACATGTTCCGTTTGTTATGTGAATGTCACTATTGCAATATTTACTGTGGGAAAACACATTTGAATAAATGTACATACATTGCAAAAAAAGTAAATCGCTTAAAGGGTTAGTTCACCCAAAAATGAAAATTCTGTCATTAATTACTTACCCTCATGTCGTTCGACACCCGTAAGACCTCCGTTCATCTTCAGACACAAATGAAGATATTTTAGTTGAAATCTGATGGCTCTGAAAGTCCTCCATTGGCACAATGCACTTTACACGTTCAAGACCCTTAAAAGACACTAAAGACGTCGTTACAAAGTCCATCTCACTACAGTGGCTCTACAATAACTTTATGAATCGGCGAGAATAGTTTTTGTGCGCAAAAAAATCCTAAATAACGACTTATATAGTGATGACCGATTTCAAAACAAGGCATCATGAAGCTTCGAAGCGTTATGAATCAGTGAGTCGATTCAGCAGTTTGGATCGCCAAATTTCAGTAGTTTGACACGCGATCCGAATCATGAATCGACTCACTGATTCATAACGCTTCGAAGCTTCATGATGCCGTGTTTTGAAATCGTCATCACTATATAAGTCGTTATTTAGTTTTTTTTTTTGCACACAAAAACTATTCTCGTCAATCCATAAAGTTATTGTAGAACCACTGTAGTGAGATGGACTTTGAAACGACGTCTTTAGTGCCTTTTAAGGGTCTTGAGAGTGAACCGTGCATTGTGCCAATGGAGGCCTTTCAGAGCCATCAGATTTACACTAAAATATCTTCATTTGTGTTCTGAAGATCTTGAGGTCTTACGGGTGTCGGACGACATGAGGGTGAGTAATTAATGACAGAATTTTCATTTTTGGGTGAACTAACCCTTTAACATTATCAAAAAAATATTTGCATCATGTGCATCAAATTATGCAAAACGTGGCAAAATGTTGAATTAATCTTAAAATATCATAAATGTATTCTCCATCCATCCATCAATCATCTTCCGCTTATCCGGGGCCGGGTCGCAGGGGCAACAGTCTAAGCAGAGATGCCCAGACTTCCCTCTCCCTAGCCACTTCCTCCAGCTCTTCCGGGGGAACCCCAAGGCGTTCCCAGGCCAGCCGGGAGACATAATCTCTCCAGCGCGTCCTAGGTCTTCCCCGGGGCCTCCTCCCGGTGGGACATGCCTGGAACACCTCCCTGGGAAGGCGTCCAGGAGGCATCCGAAACAGATGCCCGAGCCACCTCAGCTGGCTCCTCTCGATGTGGAGGAGCAACGGCTCTACTCTGAGCTCCTCCCGAGTGACCGAGCTTCTCACCCTATCTCTAAGGGAGCGCCCAGCCACCCTACGGAGAAAGCTAATTTCGGCCGCCTGTATCCGGGATCTTGTCCTTTCGGTCATGACCCACAGCTCATGACCATAGGTGAGAGTAGGAACGTAGATCGACCGGTGAATCGAGAGCTTTGCCTTGCAGCTCAGCTCCTTCTTCACCACGACAGACCGGTACATCAGAAGCTGCACCGATCCGTCTGTCAATCTCCCGTTCCATCCGTGAACAATACCCCGAGATACCTGAACTCCTCCACCTGAGGCAGGAACTCTCCACCAACCTGAAGTGGGCAAGCCACCCTTTTCCGACTGAGAACCATGGCCTCGGACTTGGAGGTGCTGATCCTCATCCCAGCCGCTTCACACTCGGCTGAAAACCGTCCCAGTGCATGCTGAAGGTCCTGGTTAGAAGGGGCCAACACGACAACGTCATCCGCAAAGAGCAGAGACGAAATCGTATGGTCCCCAAACTGGACACTCTCCGGCCCTTGGCTGCGCCTAGAAAATTCTGTCCATAAAAATTATGAACAGAACCGGTGACAAAGGGCAGCCCTGCCGGAGTCCAACATGCACCGGGAACAGGTCTGACTTACTGCCGGCAATGCGGACCAAACTCTTGCTCCGGTCGTACAGGGACCGAACAGCCCTAAGCAGGGGGCCGCCGACCCCATACTCCCCGAGCACCCTCCACAGGACGGCGCGAGGAACACAGTCGAATGCCTTCTCCAAATCCACAAAACACATGTGGACTGGTTGGGCAAACTCCCATGAACCCTCCAGCACCCTGGAGAGGGTATAGAGCTGGTCCAGTGTTCCACGACCGGCACGAAAACCACACTGTTCCTCCTGAATCCGAGGTTCCACTATCGGCCGAATTCTCCTCTCCAGTACACTGGCATAGACTTTCACGGGGAGGCTGAGATGTATTCTCAAATGTATTCTAATATCAAATATTAAAATGCCTGTCTTGGCGAGGCATTAATGTTTAGCGTCCCATATCGCCTACAACTAAAAACATACAACAACAAAAAACACTCCAAAAAAGTAGAAATACTCCTTTTAAATTTCCACTTGAGTCAAAGTGCTTAAAAGTACGATGGATGGATGGATGGATGGATGGATGGATGGATGGATGGATGGATGGATGGATGGATGGATGGATGGATGGATGGATGGATGGATGGATGAATGGATGGATGGAAGGAAGGGTGGATGGAAGAATAGATGGAAGAATGGATGGAAGAATGGAGGGATGGAAGGAAGAGGGTGGGTGGATGAATGGAGGGATGGATAGATAGATGGATGGATGGATGGATGGATGGATGAATGGATGGATGGAAGGAAGGGTGGATGGAAGAATAGATGGAAGAATGGATGGAAGAATGGAGGGATGGAAGGAAGAGGGTGGGTGGATGAATGGAGGGATGGATAGATAGATGGATGGATGGATGGATTGACAGATGGAAGGAAGAGGGTGGATGGATAGATGGAAGGAAGGAAGGAAGGAAATATGGAAGAGAATGGAGATGGCAGAGTATGTGAGCGGAGTGGAGCGGCAGCCATTTCCCCTCCACGCTCAAAGCATTCAATAATCACTCCGCTCCACTCCAGCTCCGCTTCGGGTTTACCATTTCCCACTCCCCGCTCCACTCATCGCTCACTGATATCAGAAACACTGCTCCGTCTTTGCTCCGAGGAAATTTGCGGATAAACGCTAGTCTATTAAACCCTCTGGGGCTCTTCAGTCATTTCTGACCCAAATTATTATTTTTTTAAATGTTAAAAATCGTAGCTTCATCGGAATGGTCCGAAACTTGGTGACTTTATTGGTACTTGGTATATGAAACCCCCAAAAAACTGGGGACAGGATTTGAAAAGTCTAAGTGGTCGTAAAAAAAATAGTCACACTCAGGACCTTTGGGTCAAAAATGACCCCCATAGGAAATTAATGGGAAATTAGTTTTTGTGTGCATACAATCTACAAATCAGCCAGGATGCAGAAAAAAGGACTCAACATTGAAGGGATGAATCTCTAAAACATCAAGAGTGCAAAACAGACAAAAAAAACTCACACACACACAAAAACACAATTAGCTTTTGGAATGGCACGCGTTAATTTGTGTGTGCGTGTGTTTTTGTGTGTATAAGTGTGTGTGTGAGTTTTGCACTCTTGATGTTTTAGAGATTCACCCCTTCACTGTGGAGTCCTTTTTTCTGCATCCTGGCTGATTTGTAGATTGTATGCACAAAAAAAACATATTTTTGCCAATTTCCCATTCATTTCCTATGGGGGTCATTTTTGACCCGAAGGTCCTGAGTGTGACTATTTTTTTATTGCGTGATAAAAATGCTCAATGTGTCCACTGGATGGCACCGATCTCATTTACAAAAATTGCTTTCAAGAGGCCTAGGCTTGACTCTAAAATGAAATACAGCTTTAATAAAAATAAATTATATATATATATATATATATATATATATATATATATATATATATATATATATATATATATATATATATATATATATATATATATATATATATATATATATATATATAAATGTTTTATTATATTCAATGGGAAAAAATGGGTCATAATTATTGCATAAATATTAGTTATAAATCATAAAATAATCTCAAAACACCAAAAAAGAAAAGAAAAAATATTATTGAACAAAAATATATTTCATTGATTTTACTCAAATCTTTTTCATCTTAATCCCGCCCTTAAAGGTCCTGAGTGTGACCCATAAATGAAGAACCCCAAAGGGTTAAGTAAGCTCTGAAATATCACAAAAGTTTGCTTTATAACATACATTAAATGAAAAAATAAATAAACAATAGGCGATGATTTCAACGTGATTTATTGGAACATAGTGTGCAAACATTTTTTCCTACGGCATGCCGAGCTCATTAGGCTTTATCAGCATTAACAGTTAAATATCATTGCTGCTTTTTGCAGTGCAAATTTAGTTTGGAAAGATGAAAATAGTACGTTTTCATCCGTTATTTTATCTACGAGTCACTACACATTACAGATTTCTGCTCATTCAAAATCAGATACAGACTGTAAGCAGGTAAGCCCTGAAATACTATTGTTTGAATGCATTAGAGAGAACGCTTGTGTGTGTGAATAAGTGCTACCTGTTTAAAATGTGCTTTCACCCGATCATATTCAGTATGTAGAAGGTACAAAAAAATTCCTTGAACTATAACATCCCCAAAAAAAAAGCGCAATTACTTTATGATGCCCGCGGTGGGTGGAGAGCATTTCCTTGTGGTGCCCCTGAGCACTTGCTGCCCTACGCAGCGCGTGGTGGAAGCGGCGGGCTTCAGGCCAAGTCATACCTCAAACGCGGGCCGGGCTTCGGGCATTTTTTAGTCTTCTCCTTCGTTTTATATAACTAGAGATGCACCGATTGATTTCTGCATGATCGGCCCAGATTGGTGATCGGCCGTCTCCGATTCTGAGCCGATCGGTCTACATGCGGCTGTAAGCACAAGCGAAGGAAGACACTAATTATGCCATTTGTAAAACTTGTAAGGTTAAAATAAACCGCGGGGGAACCACCAGGAAAGCGCACAACACGACAAACCTAATTAGACACTTAAAACTCCATCACCCGCGGAACATGCCAGTTTGAAGAAGGTAACGTTAGTAAAGGTCAAACGGCTGAAGCTGGCCAGAGCTCAGAGCCAGCCACAGGTCTGCAGCCTCTCCTATCTTTCCTTGGTATAAGCAGCGAAAAGACCAAAGCAATTACAAAGAAAATAAGGACTTCATGGCGCTGGATGAAAATTGACTGTTTCATTTGAGAAAACTGTCATATCATGAACACAGACACTCAAAGGTCTTCACAGCAACCCGTCAAAATAAAAGTTTGGTTTAAAAAAAATTTAATTGACAGAATATATTGGGCTACTATTGTAGCCTACAGTAGATTTAGCGCTGTCTCTATGTAATAATAATAATAATTATGCTTAAATGGTTGATTATTTTTCACTTGATCTTTTTTATAAACAATGTTTACTTTTAAACAGCATACAGCCTTTAAATGTTTATGTATTATTTACTTATAATGATTATCATCATAAATAATAAACTTAATACATTTAATACTTTTTTTAATGGTAAAATAAATAAAAAAATATACAGTAAAAAACATTTAGCTGTAAAATTAATACAATTTTTATGGTATTGGTACCGGCTACTGGAATTTTGGTACCGTGACATCACTAGCTGGCAACATTTATTACCCAATAACTGAACTATTATTTGGAGGAGTACTGTACACTTCAGGTTTGTTCATTCATAGGATCTTTTGACTTTTGTAAGACAAGTAAAAGAGAGAAAAAAGGTCAATTTATAATGTTTTGTTTCATAAAGCAACTGATTTTCAGTTATTTGTTATTTCTACATCTTTCCAGGCACAGAACACTTATTTTTTTAAGTGCGAGAAGATCCTGTTGTAGTGTTTAATAATTTGTTTTAGAATAAAAATAATTTTGCTTTGAAGATAAAGTGGATTTTTGTTTGTATATGCTGTCAATTTTAGTTCTTAGAAAGAAAATCGGAATCGGCAAAAATCGGTATCGGCCGATCTCATTAACAAAAAATCGGAAATCGGAATCGGCCAAGAATATTGCAATCAGTGCATCTCTATATATAACATTCATTAATTAAAAGAAACAATGAGATGTGCTGCGCTGGGTGGAAACAACATGAGATCATGATACCGCGAATGTCAAGACTGGCTTGCACATTGTTTTGAGTACGGTGCTATGCAACACGCATTGCCGCAAATGAAGCCAACACGCAAACTGCTGCAAGTGAAACTGAAAATACGCAAAAGTCCTCAGATGCTCAAAAATATAATCATATTCATTAAAACTAATGAGACCTAAAGCCTTGTTTATACTTTCGCCTGGCTCCGCAGCGTGAGCCTCCGCTGACTGCGCGCGCTCCTCCCCAAACGGACGAGGCGTTTATACTCGACGCGCTCGCCGCTGTACTATTCTTTGAAACGACAGAGGGCGACTCGGAGTAATTGTTCTATCCACAAGTTTCCTACGCCCCATGAAGCCTTGCGTCAAAAGTGGGAGCGCTCTTCCGGTTTCAAAGTAAACAAGCGGGAACTTTTATGCATTTCCATCGTAGTTTATGCGCACGTTTTCGTATCGGATAGAAATGTATCCGACTTAAACGACTGCATACATTTGTTATGTGCATTTATAGAATTCATTCAACTTTTGTGGAAGGTCAGTAAAGTAAGAAAGGACAATTAAGGACACAAAAAATGTAATTGTTTATTGTATTGTGATATTATTAATTAACTAATAAATGTACTAAATGAAATGTTTAGTGTGTGTCATTCTGTAAATGTTGCTTCACAGTAACCTTCACTTAACCCTTGTGGCACCATCTGATAAAACAAAAAGTAAAAATGATCATTTTGAAACCTTGCCAATGATCCGAAAAACACTTAGCCCTCTCCACTAACTAGCACACAAAACACCATTGGAATACTACTTCCGCCGCCTCACCGGAAGTTGTACCCACGTTCTTTTTTAGAGTAGCGCCCCCTGGAAACAGGTGGATAAACCATCAGGAAACAGCGGTGAGAAGAAGTAGAAGAATGTAGCTACACAGGTGACGATATTTATTTTAGTACACCTTACCAACCACCACACTACAAAATAATCGTGTAAAACTCAATAAACCTTGATATTATTACTTGTGACATGAGAACAAAATATATGCCACACATGTATACAACTAAATTAACAATCTCTTAAATATTTCCTAATTTCACTAAACATTTTCATTTAGTTTCGGGATTTTTTTTTTTTTGATAAAACATGGATCTTTATTTAAAAGGACTTATTTCTGCTTTTGTAGGCTCGTTTTGTAAATATAAGCACCTAATTTGTACGTGCAAACTGGGTGCCGGTGTGATGAGACGTCATGCTCGGCTAAATTCGCCTAGAACTCATTCATAAATTTATTCTAATATCAAATATTAAAATGGCTGTCTTGGCGAGGCATTAATGCAGGTTAAAAAAGCTCTGTTTAGCGTCCACTATATCGCCTACAACTAAAAAACAACAAAAAAACACTCCAAAAAAGGAGAAATTATGACGCTACGTGAAATTGTTTACAAGCTGTGTGACGTCTTTCCGCGGTTGAAACACTGATTGAGCGATTACACGACATATGATACGTTTCAGTAAGTGTTAATTGTATCCTCAACATACCTTAAGATATTAATTCATGTTAATTCTTCTGGAAGAGATGATCGCATTCACTCGCACTCGCCGCGGCCAGCTTGGATTGACACGCCTATACAGAGATCAGTCGTCACATTAAAGAGCGTCAAAACGGCATTTATCGTTTGAATTTCGTGATAAAATGGACTGAATACTTAATATGTTCGTGTGGGAACTCAGATTGAAGTGTGTTGCGCGCTTAAAACAAGGCCGACTGTTAACTGTTAAAGATTGCATTCATAACCGTTCGGTACACGCGTCGCACCGAACCGAAAGCCCTGTACCGAAACGGTTCGGTACGAATACGTGTACCGTTACCCCCCCTAGTAGCTACACAGGTGACGATATTTATTTTAGTACACCTCACCAACAACCACACTACAAAATAATTGTGTAAAACTCAATAAACCTTGATATTACTTGTGACATGAGAACACAATATATGCACACATGTATACAACTAAATTAACAATCTCTTAAATATTACCTAATTTCACTAAATATTTTCATTTAGTTTCGTGGTTTTTTTATTTATTAAACTGGATCTTTATGTAAAAGGGCTTATTTCTGCTTTTGTAGGCTCGTTTTGTAAATATAAGCAACCTAATGTGTACGTGCAAACTGGGTGCCGGTGTGATGAGACGTCATGCTCGGCTAGATTCGCCTAGAACTCGCTCATCTTCGGATGCGGAGTCGCGTGCGCTGTTACAAAAAATGTGCTGCACACCGCCAGGCGAAAATGGGGTCTTGCGCACCCAACGCGAACTCCACGTTGACGTCATTTTTTTCCGCGTGCACCCTCGCGCTCGTGCAGGACAGGGTATAAACAAGGCTTGAATGCTCTTACCAGTACTTAGGTTGCGCGTTCTCATATTGCGGACTTTGATGTTGAAATGAGCTGATGAATCAAATGCAGCTCATATCTGTTGCTTTCGTTGATGTGAACTCCGTTAAATGTAGCCTGGATGCCAGCCGAATTTAGCCCCGCCCCACAACATTTTAACTCGGGCATTTTGGTCTGGACTTGATCCGTAGAGGAGTAATTATGCCTGAACAGAAACTTTTCGGACCAATGAAATTGTCAGGGCGGGCTTTAGACGATGATGGACAGATGATCAACAGTAACGTCATCATCCACGTCATCAAAGGCGCTTGGGTTGAATTTGTTCTAATCCTAAACAGAGAACTTGTTGGTATATGCGTTCACCTTTACTATTTCTCTCAGAAATGATGATGGTGTTGTAAGTACTCCGTGTTTCCTTAAATTCTTTTTTTACAACACCGGCAAAGATCGTTTACACTCATCTTCTTCTTCTAACGTTACTTATTCCAGCGTGCGTGCAGACAGGGTTGCCAAGTTTTTACAACAAAACCCGCACAATTGCTACTCAAAACTAGCCAAAAACAAGCCCAATAGCTTTCCGGGGGGGGGGGGGGGGTCTCTCCAGGAAAAAAAGGCATTTGGGGGGTAAAATATGTGTTATTTCGGCAGGGCTTCCTGCTAAAATGTGCATTCCTGTGTCTGTATATCACATAATTGGGGTCGCTTCAACCCACGGACTTGGCAACACAGGTCAGTTGAGTTCTGTTGACATTTGACAACTAATGTTATGCGTCGCTCCGTTGCTCTGATTGGTTGTAGGTCTATCCAATTGATGTCTTTCCTGGTTCGGTTGAAACACGCCCCATAATCACAGCCCAACAGAAGAGAGATTAGACTCATATTCTGACTAGAATTGAGTATGACGACGTCAGGCTAAATTAAATGTGCATATAGCGAAATGTTTAGATTGCGTAGCCCGTTTCGTTTGCGAGCAGCATCAGCCTGCCTTAGCTTGTCAAAAATGCCTTTTTACTGTGGTGGTGTTGGTGGTGACATTGTGATGCTTGAAGTGTTTTATATCTATAGATTTTATTATAAGCAAGACAAGTCAAGTGTTGATTTGAGAGGCGAAATTGAACAAATGTGGTTAACTCACTGTCAGCCGCTGGCCGCTTGGTTGTCAAAAAACAAAAACTTTAATTTAACAAACAAAACAAAATAGAATAAAGAAACTAAACGAAATATAACTACTTTGACATTAAAGGGCACCTATTATGCCCCTTTTTACAAGATGTCATATTGGTCTTGGGTGTCCCCAAAATGTGTCTGTGAAGTTTCAGCACAAAATACCCCACAGATAATTTATTATAACTTGTTAAAAAAATGTCATTTTGAGGCCTGTCCATAAAAAGCGATGTTTTGGTGTGTACCGCTTTAAATGTAAATGAGCTGCATATCCCCGCCCCGTCTTTAGAAGAGGGCGTAGCATATAAATCTCTCCTGTGTTAAAATGGCAGTGTCAGTCAAACCTTGCGGGCGGGCCTTTGCAGTGTGATGTCACACTGCAGAGAATCTGAGAACAGCTTGTTCTGAAACACTGTTTATGATTTTTGGGGATTAAAAAAAAATACTTGGTGGATTTTTATCGTTATAGGATGGTTGTTTACACACACTGTCAACACACATTTATGTTCAAACATCATGTAAAAGTGGATTTTGCATAATAGGTGCCCTTTAAAAACAAAACTGAACTATTTTAATGGCTGCAACAATGTGTAATAGGGAGGATAATTTTTTTTTAACAAAACACGAGCTCCATTTTGAAAATCTGTCGGACATGGGCCGGGCTAGGGCCTAGATTTGAGGCCCGTGCAGGGCTCTAAGCGGCGGCACTGAAGCTAGTTAAACGTGTTTAACATGTGTGTTCTGGATAAAAATACAGTTATATTATGGGCCGTTGACAGGAACTGTACTCGTGATGGAGCGGTAGTGGAGTGAAAACCATGACGCTCCGACTTTTAAAAAATCTGCTCCTCACTCCATTCAAAATCACGCCACTCCACTCCCACTGATGGATGGATGGATGGAAATAAGGAAGAGAGTGAAGAGAGTTTTCAGGCAATGCAATAAATAAATAAATACGGGAGGAATTTAAACTTTCCAACTTTAATTGGAGCAGGATCAGAGCTGTGAATGTGAGCCAGAGGCTGATAACATCTGAGTCTGCTGCATTCTTTCCCTCGGGTTCACGGTTGGATAGACATTATAGTCCTGGATCCTCTGCTGAAGTGAGATCGAGAGCACTTGAGTGATAAATTCAGGCTTTGGAAATCTACACAGATTTTATTTACTGCACAGATCCTCACTACGCATCCTGTGAGACCAGCCTATGTGTTCAGGTGGGAGAGTTTATTTGATGAAACAACATGATGTTTTACCAGACAAATGTCCCTCCATCTGGACAGACGACAGCAAGCTGAAGCGTCCCATCGCATTTGGGCGGATGATGCATCTGAAACAAAACAGACGAGGTCCAGTCAGAACGGAGACACTGTGTCAACAACAAAAATCCAATTCATGACGTTCAGTCTTTGTTTGATCTGCTTAGGTTATCATTTCGAATCTCATGAGGCAAAGCATTAAATATGATCTTGTTATATATCTACCGTGCAGAAGTTTGGGGTTGGAAAGATTTGTAAAGTTTTGAAAAAAGTCTCTCCTGTGCACCAAAGCTGCCTTTATCTGATCAAAAATACACTGTAAACCCAAATAAGTTGGCAAAACTTTTAAAAATGTGTGTATGTATGTATGTATGGATGGATGGATGGATGGATGGATGGATGGATGGATGGATGGATGGATGGATGGATGGATGGATGGATGGATGGATGGATGGATGGATGGATGGATGGATGGATGGATGGATGGATGGATGGATGGATGGATGGAAGGAAGGAAGAGTGGATGGAAGGAAGGAAGGAAGGAAGAGGGTGGATGGAAGGAAGGAAGGAAGGAAGGAATGAAGGAAGGAAGGAAGGAAGGAAGGAAGGAAGGAAGGAAGGAAGGAAGGAAGGAAGGAAGGAAGGAAGGAAGGAAGGAAGGAAGGAAGGAAGGAAGGAAGGAAGGAAGGAAGGAAGGAAGGAAGGAAGGAAGGAAGGAAGGAAGGAAGGAAGGAAGGAAGGAAGGAAGGAAGGAAGGAAGGAAGGGGTGGATGGAAGGATGGAAGGAAGAAGGTGGATGGGTGGATGGGTGGATGGGTGGATGGATGGATGGATGGAAGGAAGGAAGGAAGGAAGGAAGGAAGAGAGTGGATGGAAGGATGGAAAGAAGAAGGTGGATGGGTGGATGGGTGGATGGATGGATGGATGGAAGGAAGGAAGGAAGGAAGGAAGGAAGGAAGGAAGGAAGGAAGGAAGGAAGGAAGGAAGGAAGGAAGGAAGGAAGGAAGGAAGGAAGGAAGGAAGGAAGGAAGGAAGGAAGGAAGGAAGGAAGGAAGGAAGGAAGGAAGGAAGGAAGGAAGGAAGAGGGTGGATGGATGGATGGATGGATGGATGGATGGATGGATGGATGGATGGATGGATGGATGGATGGATGGATGGATGGATGGATGGATGGATGGATGGATGGATGGATTGAAATATGGAAGGAATGAAGAAAGGAAGAGAGTGGATGGAAGAAAGAAAGAAAGAAAGAAAGAAAGAAAGAAAGAAAGAAAGAAAGAAAGAAAGAAAGAAAGAAAGAAAGAAAGAAAGAAAGAAAGAAAGAAAGAAAGAAAGAAAGAAAGAGGATGGATGGATGGATGGATGGATGGATGGATGGATGGATGGATGGATGGATGGATGGATGGATGGATGGATGGATGGATGGATGGATGGATGGATGGATGGATGGATGGATGGATGGATGGATGGATGGAAAAATTCAAGAATGCATATTTTTATTTTGTACTCATACATTTTAGTTGCTCCAAACTTGAATTGACCGTTCGCAAAGACCCGCCCCCTTTAGTTCCTGTTGCCATGTCCGACAAGCCATGGCGCTCTCACACACACACACACATTCTCACGTAGAGAAAATACATCGAGGAGCAAAGAGGACACTGACAACACGCCGACAAACAGGTCTCAACTTTGACATTTTAATTTTTTAAAGAAATGTAAACAATAAATAGTGTTTTGTGTCTCTTTAATGTGTGGTGATCGCTGTAGCGCCTCAGTTAAAGCTGAACCGATCATCTCTTCCTTCTAGTTCATTGATAAGCATCAAATAAACATGAATGAACACTAAAAGAAATGTTGTTTCAACCGCAGAAAGACGTCAGCACACACCGTTTTTCCAAGTTCAAGTCCGCCAACGTTAATCTACTAACTCTCCTGACCGCTTTGTCGGACAAAACGGCAGATTTGGCGATGTGATTGGTCAGATCGCCTGTCAATCAAACTTGCGGCGAAGGTGATAATTTTTGAAAGAGTACAGCAATGAACAGTTAACAAATCTGTTCTCAAACTAAGCCAAAAAAACTAAACTGAGCCGCTCTGGATCTGCCATAACCAATCGCTAACGTTTGGTCGTGACGCATGTCATGCGCCGTTTGCCTCTGTTTCTCACATTGAAGTCCGTAAAAATAAATGTGCACACCACCTCAGTGATAAAACCTAACACTCATGCATTCGGAGGGTGATTTATTCACGGTGGAGAGTTGTGTGATCGAGAACGCGCTGCTCACGTGGTCAATAACATACTGTAAATAAAATATCATATGCCTGGTATGATAAGAATAAATACTGCTGTAAATAACGGCCCAATTCAAATGTTTACGTGCTTTTCTTCCTTTTATTTTTTGAGCGGTGATGAAATATATTGCTCTTGAAAATACTCACCAGCATTTAAAGAAATACAAGTCTAGAAATGCATCCAAATGACAGTGAAGCGCAATTTGATTGAACTAATGTGTTTAATTTAAGTTGGCTCTACTCAAAGCAATTCATTATTTTGAGCGTTAGGGTTTACATGTGAAATATAATTAGAATTTAAAATAGCTTTTTAAAATAGTTTTCTTTGTGAAAATACACTATATTGCCAAAAGTATTGGGACGCCCCTCCAAATCACTGAGTTCAGGTGTTCAATCTCTTCATGGCCACAGGTGTATAACTCCAGCTCTAGGCCTGCAGACGCTTCTACACACATTAGTGAGAGAATGGGCCGCTCTCAGGAGTGTGTGTGTGTGTGTGTGTGTGTGTTCGCTTCTACACACATTAGTGAGAGAATGGGCCGCTCTCAGGAGTGTGTGTGTGTGTGTGTGTGTGTGTGTGTGTGTGTGTGTGTGTGTGTGTGTGTGTGTGTGTGTGTGTGTGTGTGTGTGTGTGTGTGTGTGTGTGTGTGTGTGTGTGTGTGTGTGTGTGTGTGTGTGTGTGTGTGTGTGTGTGTGTGTGTGTTCGCTTCCACACACATTAGTGAGAGAATGGGCCGCTCTCAGGAGTGTGTGTGTGTGTGTGTGTGTGTGTGTGTGTGTGTGTGTGTGTGTGTGTGTGTGTGTGTGTGTGTTCGCTTCTACACACATTAGTGAGAGAATGGGCCGCTCTCAGGAGCTCAGAGAACTCAAGCCTTCAGATGAGCTCAAGAACAGTGTGTAGAGCTTCATGGAATGGGTTTCCATGGCCGAGCAGCTCATCCAAGCCTTACATCACCAAGTGCAATGCAAAGCGTGGGATGCAGTGGGGTAAAGTGCGCCGCCACTGGACTCTAGAGCAGTGAGACGTGTTCTCTGAGTGACCAATCACGCTTCTCTCTGGCAATCCCATGGACGAGTCTGGGTTTGGCGGTTGCCAGGAGAACGGGACTTGCCTGACTGCATTGTGCCAAGTGTAAAGTTTGGTGTAGGGGGGATTATGGGGTGGGGTTGTTTTTCAGGGGTTGGGCTTGACCCCTTAGTTCCAGTGAAAGGAACTCTTAATGCTTCACCAAGACATTTTGGACATTTTCATGCTCCCAACTTTGTGGGAACCGTTTGGGGACGGCCCCTTCCTGTCCCAGCATGACTGACCAGTGCACAAAGCGTCTCCATAAAGACATGAGGAGCGAGTTTGGTGTGGACCTGCACAGAGTCCTGACCTCAACCCGATTGAACAGCTTTGGGATGAATTAGAGCGGAGACTGAGAGCCAGGCCTTCTCGTCCAACATCAGTGCCTGACCTCACAAATGCGCTTCTAGAAGATTCCCCATAAACACACTCCTAAACCTTGAGGAAAGCCTTCCCAGAAGAGCTGAAGCTGTTAGAGCTGCAAAGGGTGGGCCGACTCCATATTAAACCCTGTAGATTAAGAATGGGATGGCATTAAAGTTCATGAGCATGTAAAGGCAGGCGTCACAAAACTTTTGGCAATATAGTGTGTGTTAAAATTTAAGTTATCATTACTCCAGTCTTCAGTGTCACATGATCCTTCAGAAATCATTCTAATATGATGTGCTACTCAATAAACATGTCTAATTATTATCAGCGTTGAAAACTTTGACGAATAGAAAGCATTCATTTGAAATAGAATCTTTTGTCACATTACACATTTTTTAATGCATCCTTGCTGGGATTTTGAAAGAAAAAACTGGAGCTCAAACTTTTGACTGGTATAGTGCTTAGGGCGTTTTCACACCTACCTTGTTTGGTCCGGATTTTCGGACTTTTCAGTTTGGTCCGAATCAAAATTGCAGGTGTGAAACCTGCTCTAACCACGGGCCGGACCAAACAGACGAAATTTGGTCCGACGAAAAGAGGCAGTCTCGGTCCGGATCAAACTGAACAAAGGTTCGGTTCGTTTCTAGTGTGAAAGCATTTTCTGTATGATTCGTACTTTCAGACCATTTACAGGAAGTTCCTGTTTATGTTTAAATATTATAACGTTATTTTTAAATTCAATCTAGGCTACATTGATTATGAAAAGTGAAAATATGCGCAATATGTCAGTAGACAGAAAGTCAGAAATAATTTTGAACTAAATTTTGTTTGATTTTGCTTAGAAAGCCTTTCTTTAATGGGAATTTCGTTTTGTATAAATTGTATCTTAATTTTAATCAACGTTTAATCAGATAATTGCCTGGATTTAATAAATAAGAAGCAAATAGTCTATAGCAGACAATAATCACGGGAGCGATCGTATTACACATGAACTGGAGCGTCTCAAATAAACCAAAACTCAGCAGATACTCGTCTCACAAACATCAGAAATATGTGAATATAAAGCTTGAAATGTCCACTTTTAAACGTAACGAATAAAAAAATAGTCAAGCAATGCACACTGTTCAATAGTGGCGGTGATATGCGTCCGTTCATTCACTCTTGTCAAAGACGCTGACGTCAGACGCACGTCCGTTTACAAACCAATCAATGTCCAGATGCCGCCCACATAGATGAAGACAAGTGGACGCAAGTGCGTCATGTAAAGTTCTTTAGTCCGCTCACATAATTGCAATGTGAAACCAAACCAAAACTAACCGAATATATAAAAAGTATCAAAACATGAACTTCGGTTCCGACCTTGGTGCGGACTTTCAGGTGTGAAAACGCTATTAGTTTTCATGCAAGCTAGTTTGTCTCCTGACTCTGTGATTCTATTAAGTCATCATATCAGCCAGACTGCTTGTGTTAAACTTGATAAACCCAATCGACCTAATACAAAAGCATGTCTTTCCCTACAATTCTCCAAACCCGTCCAATCCTCCTCCGACTCTGACATCACAACTGTCTCAGAGACAACAGAGCCTCCCTCTTTTATTCCGAACAGATGGAAAAACAAATAACAGATCCAGTATGATTCTGAAGCCAAGCAGAACCAGCCCTCCACTCCCAGCGACATGTCAATTATCACTGATAAATATCTCTTTCCTCTAATCGCTCTAAACAGAGGCCGCTCTCATATCGCACTCATGGCTGCTCACTTTATTAGCTGAAGGAAGAATATTTACCTGAATGGGAACGGATCATTATAAAACATTGTGAACACACAGCAGAAGATCTGCAGAGGGTGAACCGCTGCTATACATAGAGAGAAAAACTACACCAATCCTTACCGCAGCAGAAGCAGTCTCATGCATTTCAGCTCAATTCAGTTGCAATGTAAGGACTATAAATAGCACCAAATATGTGCATGCTTAAAATAAAATTCATGAATTTGTAGTTAAGTTGACTTGAGAGACCAACTTACTGAAATGCTATATACACTTATTATTATTCTTCTGACTAAAACCGTGGACTGCTACTCCTCCTAGAGCTTTAAAGCTACAACCATCAAACTCGGCTCAGACATTCAGACTGTTCTGAAGTTAGTTGCTCTATCTTTTCAGACTGATCGGACTCACGGTTTTCCTAAAAATGACGATCAAAACTCTGAAAAAACTCAAAATGAGCCAAGAGCCATCCATCCATCCATCCATCCATCCATCCATCCATCAACCCACCCATCCAACCATCCATCCACCAACCCACCCATCCAACCATCCATCCATCCATCCATCCATCAACCCACCCATCCAACCATCCATCCATCAACCCATCCATCCAACCATCCATCCATCAACCCACCCATCCAACCATCCATCCATCCATCCATCCATCCATCCATCAACCCACCCATCCAACCATCCATCCATCCATCAACCCACCCATCCAACCATCCATCCATCCATCAACCCATCCATCCAACCATCCACCCACCCACCCATCCATCCATCCATCCATCCATCCATCCATCCACCCATCCAACCATCCATCAACCCACCCATCCAACCATCCATCCATCCATCAACCCATCCATCCAACCATCCACCCACCCACCCATCCATCCATCCATCCATCCACCCATCCAACCATCCATCAGCCCACCCATCCACCAATCAACTCTCCTACCCATCCAACCCACCCACCCATCCATCCATTCATCATCAGTTTGTCTATCTACTCACTCACACACACACACACAGAATACCCTTGCGTAGCAACACCCTAACAACCACCCCATCAATCCATCAACCCACCCATCCATACACCCACCCATCCAACCATCCATCCATCCATCCATCCATCCATCCATCCATCCATCCATCCATCCATCCATCCACCCATCCATCAACCCACCAATCCATCCACCCACCCATCCAACCATCCATCCATCCATCCATCCATCCATACATACATACATACATACATACATACATACATCCATCCATCCATCCATCCATCAACCCACCCATCCATCCATCCAACCATCCATCCACCCACCCACCCATCCAACCATCCATCAACCCACACATCCATCCATCCACTCTCCTACCCATCCAACCCACCCACCCATCCATCCATTCATCGTCAGTTTGTCTATCTACTCACTCACACACACACAAACACAGAATACCCTTGCGTAGCAACACCCTAACAACCACCCCATCAATCCATCAACCCACCCCTCCATCCACCCACCCACCCATCCATCCAATCATCCATCCACCCAACCATCCATCCATCCATCCATCCATCCAACCATCCATCATCAGTTTGTCTATCTACTCACTCACACACACACACACACACACACACACAAAATACCCTTGCGTAGCAACACCCTAACAACCACCCACCCACCCATACATCCCACCCATCCATCCAAACACCCACCCACCCACCCATCCATCGATCCATCCATCCAACCATCCATCAACCCACACATCCATCCATCCACTCTCCTACCCATCCAACCCACCCACCCATCCATCCATTCATCGTCAGTTTGTCTATCTACTCACTCACACACACACAAACACAGAATACCCTTGCGTAGCAACACCCTACCAACCACCCCATCAATCCATCAACCCACCCATCCATACAACCACCCACCCTTCCATCCAACCATCCATCCAACCATCCATCCACCCAACCATCCATCCATCCATCCATCCACCCATCCATCAACCCATCCATCCACCCACCCATCCATCCATCCATCCAACCACCCATCCATCCATCCATCCATCCATCCATCCATCCACCCATCCATCAACCCACCCATCCACCCACCCATTGAACCATCCATCCATCCATACATACATCCATCCATCCATCCATCCATCAACCCACCCATCCATCCAACCATCCATCCATCAACCCACCCATCCATCCAACCATCCATCCATCCAATCCATCCATCCATCCATCAACCCACCCATCCATCCAACCATACATCCATCCACCCATCCATCAACCCACCCATCCATCCACCCACCCATCCATCCAACCATCCATCCATCCATCCACCCACCCATCCATCCATCCATCCATCCATCCATCCATCCATCCAACCATCCATCAACCCACACATCCATCCATCCACTCTCCTACCCATCCAACCCACCCACCCATCCATCCATTCATCATCAGTTTGTCTATCTACTCACTCACACACACACAAACACAGAATACCCTTGCATAGCAACACCCTAACAACCACCCCATCAATCCATCAACCCACCCCTCCATCCACCCACCCACCCACCCATCCATCCAATCATCCATCCACCCAACCATCCATCCATCGATCCATCCTACCATCCATCATCAGTTTGTCTATCTACTCACTCACACACACACACACACACACACAAAATACCCTTGCGTAGCAACACCCTAACAACCACCCACCCACCCATACATCCCACCCATCCATCCAAACACCCACACACCCACTCATCCATCATCAGTTTGTCTATCTACTCATTCTCTCTCTCACACACACACACACACACACACACACACAGAATACCCTTGCGTGGCAACACCCTAACAACCACCCTGAGTACCCGAGCAACTGCATAGCAACACCTTAGCAACCACCCAGAATACCCTGGCAACTGCATAACTTCTCAAGCTTTCTCAAGCCAACTTAAAGTTTGTCTCAACAAACTTTTTTATTTAGTTGCATCTACAATTGCAATCTACCATAAACTACCATTCAAAAGCTTGAGGTCAGTATGATATTTATTTTTATTTTTATAAAATAATGAATGAATCATATTCAGCAATGATGCATTAAATTGATCAAAAGTGACAGTAAAGACACTTATAATGTTACAAATTATTTTCTTTTCAAATAAATGCTGTTCTTTTGAACTTTCTATTCATCAAAGAATCCGGAGTAAAATGTATCACGGTTTTCAACAGTAATAATCATAAATGTTTCTTGAGCAGTAAATCCTCATATTAGAATGATTTCTGAAGGATCATGTGACACTGAAGACTGGAGTAATGATGATAAATTCAGGAATAAATTACACTTTAACATATATTCACTTAGAAAACAGTTATTTTAAATTGTAATAATATTTCGCAATATTACTGCATTTGTTTAAATCAAGTAAATGCAGTCTTGATGAGCATAAACATTAACCCTTGTGCATCCTTATGGACATTTTTTGGCTTTTTCAGTTGTTGTTGTTTTTTATAACTTTGCCTGTGTTAATGCTAACTGCATAAAATTTGCCACAGGTGTGTATTTTTATTGGAATTTTAACATTTCACCCCCATTTCCATTAAAAAATCAATTTTGCACTAGGTACACAAAATACTTCCTCTCAGCGCCATGTGGAAAAAAATGTCCCCATTGAAACCCATTAAAACTGCAATATTTAATCCCATTTAACTATAAAATGATGCAAACTTTGTTAATAGGCTTGTATTCTGTTGGCAAGGCTTCAAAATTGTAATTTTCACTCTTTTTTACCAGATGGTGCAATTTTTTCAGGTTTGGCTCATAAAGAAAAAACTCACTTTATTCCTGTTTTCTGCTTCTGCGTATTATAAAGACAATTGGATAAATTATGCAGCTGTAACGGTGTGGGTGTGTTGGTCTGGATGTCAGAGAGTGGTTTGTATATGTGTAATAAAAAAATTGACTGTGTGTGCTTGTAATATTGGAGAGAGAAAAACTCAACTGTACCGCAAATCACAAATCCAGCGAGTTTTTGCTGGCATCTAATGGGGAAACAAACTGACTGAAAGCTCATTTTTTGAGATATCAACCTCAAATTTGGAACACAACTTTTTTAGATTTATGGCTTTGATATTCTAGCAGTTTTAGAGTTCAACAAGTTTCATAAAAATAAATATTATATATAAAATATTATTCATAAATAATTTTCATAAACTTAAACTTCTATAACCTCAATAATTTTGACTTCAACAATAATCTGCCATGGGTCTTCTTTAAAATGAGACCAAACAAGTACGTTTGTGCTCCCAATATTACATTTTTTATGACAGTTTTTTAACATGGACATTTTTGTCCTCTATGGACCTGTGTGTAACTTTTTTAAATTGATGCACAAGGGTTAAACATCCATTAAAATCATAAATATTCCAACCGTTTGAACAGTAGTGTATGTCAGATTATGGATATAGCAATGATGCTCAGTCTTATTTTGTGATCATTTTTGTTGGCTGAGACAAATATACTAATAAACTGTCCAAGCTGAATATTGTGCAATATTAACAGTTCTTGTTTATTAAACTTTGAAGCCTAAAATATGCCCTACTCACAACAGCAGCACAATGATGATGCATCAGATATGCATGTTATATAGCATAAACAAATAAATAATTCATAAAAAACTGCACACAGTAATCATGTTCACAATAGACCCTTTATCACTAACAACTCCACATTTATTGGCAGCATAATCATCTCACATAAGCGCTGCATTTATCCCGATCACCTTCACGCCCCACAGGCAGATGTGTTTAACGCCTCATTGAGAAATTACAGTCATTTTAATAACTATCTCCTGCAAGAATGGACATTATTCCTGGAAACTCATGACTCACTTCATGACTCATAAGGGAAACAGCAAAAGCAGTTATCAGAGAGGGAAAATATCTTTCATTTTTCTTTTTTTTTATGTAATAAGAAAGAATAAGACAATGAAAAGACAATAAACATGATTGGAGTCTCCCGGGCTCTCCGATGCCTTCTGACTGTCAACACAAATTGGAGTTTAATAACAAAATATGAATTCTTAACAAAAAACAGAATTCTCTTTTTCAAGACAAAAACAATTTGAAGTGAAATCTGGCACACACTAGTGAACTGATGACTGATGAAAACTGGGAACAGCCATTAAAAAAACATGGAATGACTTCACTTTTTGATATCGAGAACCCGAAAATATTGATGATCCTCTTGCAAATGTAATATAATTATGTTCATAAGTAAATGTTCTTAGTTAACATTTGATTGATTTGAACTTCTGCTTTAAAAAAAAGCACTTGTTGTCCTAGTTTGTCATGTGAATATTTTAGGATTTTTTGCACATAACGTACAGCCTATAGCCTACATACATACATACATACACACACACACACACACACACACACACACACACACACACACACACATATGTATGTATATATGTATGTATGTATATGTATGTATATATGTATGTATGTATGTATGTATGTATGTATAGATATGTATGTATGTATGTATGTATGTATGTATGTATGTATGTATGTATGTATGTATGTATGTATGTATGTATGTATAGATATGTATGTATGTATGTATGTATGTATGTATGTATGTATGTATGTATGTATGTATAGATATGTATGTATGTATGTATGTATGTATGTATGTATGTATGTATGTATGTATGTATGTATGTATGTATGTATGTATGTATGTATGTATGTATGTATGTATGTATGTATGTATGTATGTATGTATGTAGGGTAGACCGAGTACAGTTGGTACACTTTTTGCTTTTTCAGTTACCACACCAAAACTGAGGACTGAAAAGAAGTGATTTTTCATATGACATTTCCTTTACTTGTCTTCTAAAATATGAATAATTATTACCATCCATAAATAGGTCATATTTACCACAATTAGCTCATAAACACAAGAAGCGTTTTAGTTCCAACTGTACCCATGTCGGGTACAGTTGGAACAGTACCCGAGTACAGTTGAGACACCCATCCGTAATGCTGTAAAGCTGCCTAACCAATTCATTGAATTTGTAAAATACCTTTAAAATGAGAATTCAACAGTTTTTATTTCCATTCAGTATTTTATTTGATTATTTGTTAAGTTAAAAGTAGTTCATTAGTAAAACATTGAACAGTAATGGTAAACAGAGATACAATATTTCATTTCAGTTTATCCTTTTAATAGTAGGCTAGGCTAACAGTCCGGCTGAGTGACATTAAAGCACATTGAACAATTGCAAACAATCAAATGCACAAAAATAACATATTAAACATAATAACAGTAAACATCGTGCAACTAAAGTGCATGTGCCGCAATAGGATTCTAGTGCGGGTACAATTGATAAACTGCGTCTCAACTGTACCCCGCTGACCACCTCGCACATTTCTCTAGATTTTATGATGGTCTTGCATGACACACAGTCATGCAATATGCCAGTTTTCAGAGCACAGATTAAGGTTTACGAAAATGTAAGTTAACTTTAACAGTCATGTAAGGATGAGAAGCTATTCAATGTGTAAGGGAGGTGGTGAAATGAAAAACTTCCCGTAGAAAAAAAACTTTCACCGATATCTTCGGACTGGAGAAGCACACGTACTTCAAATTTCCCAAGATCGAAGAGGGGGCTAATACGCATGTGCGAAGCAAATATCACAGATCAGACTTGTTGAGCACGCAAGTTATTTGAGGTGTCTCAAATGTACCCCTGTACCAACTGTACTCGGTCTACCCTATGTATGTATGTATATATAGATATGTATGTATGTATGTATATATAGATATGTATGTATGTATGTATGTATGTATGTATGTATATATAGATATGTATGTATGTATGTATGTATGTATGTATGTATGTATGTATGTATGTATGTATGTATATATAGATATGTATGTATGTATGTATGTATGTATATATAGATATGTATGTATGTATGTATGTATATATGTATGTATGTATGTATATATGTATGTATGTATGTATATATGTATATATATATATATGTATATATAGTCCTTCAATCAATCAGACCAACGATCCATCGCTTCTCTACACTCAAAAAAATAATTTGTTGAATTTACTTTAAAAAGCTGCGTCAAGTGGTTCCACACAACTGATATTGAGTCATTTTTACAAATAACAATTTAGTTATATGAACAAAAGAAAGTCAAGTAAAGCTGACAAAATGTCTTTACGCAAATGCAAACCATTTGAATTTGTCACTGTTACGTAATAATTATATGTGCAGTTTACTTAATAATGTTATGTTTTATTAAGTAAAACATAACATTATTAAGCATGTTAATTTTATTAACATGCTTTGTAAGGGACAGCATTAGGAGAGTAAATTTAGGGATTAAAGTGTTATTTTATCTTTTTCAGTAAAGGGAAAGATGTTGTTAGTTTATGTTAGTGTTATGTGCAGTTATGTTGGACATTTAGAGGAGTTTCTGTCATTTTGGTTACCATTATGCAGAAGAGTGGCTGTGTTTAGGCTGTGGCCACTCATTTATTGGGTGGACTTCCTGTTCTCAATTAAGTTATTTTTGAATTTTGTTTCTAAAAATATGCTTTTTTTTATATGTAATAGTTTTCCACTTACACTTGTAGAGCAAGTAGTTAATGTAATAAGGTAAATTAAGTCAATAAATGTGTTCACCTAACATAATAAACTTTTATTAATTTAATATAACATTATTAAGTAAATTGCACATATAAATATTACGTAACAGTGACAAATTCAAATGGTTTGCATTTGCGTAAAGACATTTTGTCAGCTTTACTTGACTTTCTTTTGTTCATATAACTAAATTGTTATTTTTAAAAATGACTCAATATCAGTTGTGTGGAACCACTTGACGCAGCTTTTTAAAGTAAATTCAACAAATTATTTTTTTGAGTATAGAGAAGCGATGGATCGTTGGTCTGATTGATTGAAGGACTATCCAATTGCGTACATTGAGTCATTTGAACTATGCTCGTTAATCACGCCTCTTGTGCAGTAGAAAATACAGACCCAGACTAATGTTCATTCTTAAAAGATGTAGCTTGGTCTGATGATAGCCAGACAACCCCTAAAACAGATTGACAAACATCGTTTGTCTTCTCATTGAAACCTCACCTTCTCACTGTCCTCTTTACTAAAGTTTGTCTATGATGCAATATGGATGCAACTCAACTCGAGCTGATGAGGGTGTGTGTTTGATTAGCTTCCATTTTCCATCTTTATTAAAATGCTCTTCCACAAACAGACATTCTTAAAGTACTGGAACAACTAAGTGGGTTGCATCTTGGGATCAGGGTGTGGAGGACAACAGGGTGTTGGGATATTAGGGTGCGTGTAGTGAATTCAGTGCTTCAACCATATCATCTAATCATGAAAACAAGCTTTCATAATCAGCCCTCAGCATAAAGCAGCTATAGTATGCATTCAGATGTACAGTATATCCATCCATGAAAGCATATCTCAAAGCAGTTAACAGCCTAGGCCAGGGGTTTTCAAACTTTATGATGCCAAGGACCCCCAAATATGATGAATCTTGTATGAGGGAACCCTGCTTAAAATCCATCTATATACTTTTATGTATATGAAAAAAAAAACATTTAAACCGTTAGATAAATAGTAAGTGTGACATTATAAATGCAACATATATATAAACTTAATTTGGTTACACTTATTGTTGGCTGTATAAACCTGAAGAAGAACATTTTCAATTAAAAATTATTTGTATAAGCAACTTTCACAATAATGTATGTAAGCATCTTACACACTGCGTTAAGAAAACTGCCTTAAAACTCCAGTGAGTTAGATAAAGGGGACTTTAGTGAGATAAACTCACTAGAAAGATACAAAGCAAACATTTATAATTCTGGAAAGTACACTCTAAAAAATGCTGGGTTAAAAATAACCCAAGTTGGGTTGAAAATTGACAATTGGGTTGTTTTAACCCAGCGGTTGGGTTAAATATTTGCTTAAAACAACCCAATTGCTGGGTTAGTCCATTTTCAACCCAATTGCTGGGTTAGTCCATTTTTGCTTTGTTATTCTCATAAATTTTCTGGGGACCCCTTAGAACCTTCAGGAGGACCCCTGGGGGTCCCCGGACCCCAGTTTGAAAACCCCTGGCCTAGGCTATATTCTAGTCTTGATCCAGCTTTATATTATATTACAACCCCAAATCAGAAAAAGTTGGAACAGTATGGAAAACACAAAAAAAAAGAAAAAAAGAAGTGATTTCTAAATTTACTTTGACTTGTATTACCTTGCAGACAATTACCCGTACCCTCTTCCTCCGCAGCCAGGACTTTGCAATGTGTGCAGAATGTGGTTTTGCATTGTCTTGTTGAAATATGCATGGACGTCCCTGGAAAAGATGTCTTCTTGAAGGCAGCATATTATGCTCCAAAATCTCTATGTACTTTTCAGCATTAATGGTGCCTTCACAGAAGTGCAAGTTACCTTTGCCAAGGGCACTGACACAACCCCATACCATGACAGACCCTGGCTTTTGGACTTGTTGCTGGTAACAGTCTGGATGATCCTTTTCTTCTTTGGTCCGGAGCATACGGCGTCAATTCCTCCCAAAAAATACCTCAAACACTGATTCATCTGACCACAGTACACGTTTCCACTGTGTGATGGTCCGTCCCAGATGCCTCCGAGCCCAGAGAAGTCGACGGCGCTTCTGGACACTGTTAACATAGGGCTTCCTTTTGGCACAGTACAGTTTAAACTGGCATTTGTGGATGTAACTACGTATTGTGGTACTTGACAAAGGTTTGCCAAAGTAGTCCTGAGCCCATGTGGTGATATAGCTTATAGATGAATGACGATTCTTGATGCAGTGCCGCCTGAGGGATCGGAGATCAGGGTTGTTCAGCTTAGGCTTGCGCCCGTGTCCTTTACGCACTGAAATTCCTCCAGATTCCTTGAATCTTTTAATTATGTTATGCACTGTTGAATGTGAAATATCCAAATCTCTTCCTATCTTTCTTTGAGGAACATTGTTTTTAAACATTTCAATAATTTTCTCACGTATTTGTTGGCAAACTGGCGATCCTCTGCCCATCCTTGCTCCTAAAGGATTAGACCTTTCTTGGATGCTGCTTTTGTACCAAATCATAATTACAATCACCTGTTGACATCACCTGTTTCAAATCACATCATTATTTAACCATTTTACCTCATTACTAGCCCTAAATTGCTCCTGTCCCAACTTTTTTTTTAAATATGTTGCAGGTCTGAATGACAGGAAAGGATGCATATTTACAAATGACATGAAGTTGACCAGACAAAACATGAAATATTTTGTGTTCATATTGTCTCCAATGAAATACAAGTCAAAGTAAATTTAGAAATAACTTTTTTTTTAAATTTGCGTTTTCCATACTGTCCCAACTTTTTCTGATTTGGGGTTGTATATAAAATAATATTAATGCATTTTTATATGATATAATATAGTATATATCAACACATCCATGTGACGTTCATTCAATCTTGATTTCAACCCCAAAATTTGTCAAATTGACCACTTATCATGTAGCATGATTTCGACATCCTCAGATTCAGAATATGAGTCTGATTATGAGATTATGAGGTGATTATGGGGTGTTTCAACCAAACCAAGAGAGAAAATGCCTCTGCACTCAATTGGATAGACAAACAACCAATCAGAGCAACGGAGTAAGTGACGTATGTTGAGCGATGCATAGTTGTCAACAGAACTCGACAAGACCCACGGTGATGTGTTTGTTGACGTGGATGATTACGTTACTGTTGATCATCTGTCCATCATCGTATAAAGCCCGCCCTGACAATTTGATTGGTCCGAACAGCTCTGGTTCGAGCTGCTCCACAACGGATCAAGTCCAGACCGAACTTCCCGACCTCAAATGTTGTGAGCGGGGCTAAGATCGGCCGGCATCCAGGCTACTTATCATATGCAACTCGTCTCAAAAAACGTGTTTCATGACCCTTTTAAAACGTAGCGTGTGATGGGGCTCTAGAACAGAACACTGAGAACATTGTTATAGTCCCAGATGGTTGTGGTTCATTGGATTCACATAATGAATTGATAGGGATCAGTCAAGAAAGGGTCTGCGCTAATGCTATCTACTACAGGGAGATCTCGTAGCGCTGCACACTTGTGGAATACAAAAGGAAAGGAACACAATTTGTGTGTCTAAATGCCTTTTCCATGGAAAGTTCGACTTTCTTTAGTGTGTATTGTTCCTGTTTGAGCATGAAAAAGACCTGCAAAGTCACACAAAGTTCTTCTCTATATCAGTGTCAGTGTTTCTGAACTCCCTGAAACGCCTCCATTGTAGTCTTGAGTTTTCTTCCGGGAAAGAACACGACACCATATACCTTATTATAATAATTCACACGCAGAATAAAGGGGCGGGGCCTGGTTGAGTGAGTTAGTAGTGTTTTGAAACTGGCGGTTAATTGTAAGGGGCGGGGCATTTCCCAAACACGCCCCAAAGCACTTAACCAATCACAACACAGTGCTCCAGCCGACCAATCAGAGCACAGTGTGCTTTTCAGAAGGAGGGGCTTCAAAGAGACAGAAACTAAACAGAGCGTTACTGACAGACTGGGAAGAGAGGAGCCGCAATAATATGAAAACTAAAGCCGGGTACACACGATTTTGGCCATGATTTGGCCGTCTGAGACAAATTTTGCAAATCCTAAAAGATTCCTCTGATCCTAGGCTAAAATCTGACGTCTTTGATTGTTAGTTTGACATCCGACAGCCAATTAATGACCGCTGCGATCAAATTTTACCTCAGGCGAAATTCTGGCAGTGTCAGAAGATTTGGCGCACAATCTTCTCCTAGACAAAGTTTTTCAAGACAAACCATGACCAAAATGAGCGCTAGAGACTTCTTTGTAGCCCCCATTTCGATCCCGCGTATAATGCAGCTCACTGTCAACGAACACGTCATTGATTGATGATATAAAACTTCAGATGAGTTTTCTTGCGTGCGTCCGTTTTTAGCGCGCCTTGACTATCGTACAGTCTAACATTAATGACAACTTAGATCTTACAGTGTGACATGACTTACAGAGGGGATCATGTTCGTACAGTCTGACAAGCAACAATCGTGAAGGACTATTATAAATCGCACAGTGTGCACCCGGCTAAATGTGTTTTTTGAACATTAAAGGGATAGTTCACCCAAAAAGGAAAATTAGCCCATGATTTACTCACCCTCAAGTCATCCGAGGTGTATATGACATTCTTCTTTCAGAGTTATATTAAAAATGTTCTGGCTAATCCAAGCATTATAAAAGCAGTAATAGTTGCTCGGTTTTTGAAGTCCATAAAAAATTCATCTGTCCGTCACATAACATGCTCCACGCGTGTTAATAAAGGCCTTCTGTAGCGAATCGATGCATTTGTGTAAGAAAAATATCCATATTTAAAAATTTATTTCATTTTTTTCTATGGCTCTGCATCAGCCGTCCATCACTTCCGGCGAATAAGGTCAAAATACCGGCGCGATCATAGATATATACATAGACTCCTCATTAGTGCCTGCACGGATCGGTCGAATGAAGCATCTACGTATAAATATATCTTTGATCGCGCCAGTATTTTGACCTTATTCGCCGGAAGTTATGGCGCTGGGAATACTAGATGACATTCGTCTGATATGAGGGTAAAAAATAACAAATACTGTTGTGTTTCTCGCAGAAACCGATCGTTTCGTGTCTTAGACATCAATGTGTTGCCACGAGCCGCATGGTTTAATAATGATTCGTATGTCTATGTGTTTTTACTCTCATTGCTCTCATACTCTAAAATATCTCCATTGACATCATTATACGACTATCGCACTGCAACATTTGGAGTTAAACATCTTCATTTGTGTTCTACTAAAGAAACAAAGACACCTACATCTTGGATGCCCTGGGGGTAAGCAGATAAACATACAAATTTCGTTTTTGGGTGAATTATCCCTTTAATGAAAACCT
Source organism: Gobio occitaniae (assembly GCA_033150135.1). NCBI lineage: Eukaryota > Metazoa > Chordata > Actinopteri > Cypriniformes > Gobionidae > Gobio > Gobio occitaniae. The sequence continues at coordinate 157,138 of JARQWZ010001669.1, forward strand.
ATTATGGTAGTAGAGGCCAAAAACAAAATTAAGACACAATAGGTCCCCTTTAAATACCAAAAAAAATGCCATAGGATAAAACAACCCAAGAGACCACTAAAAAAATAGTCCGTCCTGATGGCACGGTACCAGACCGGTTCATCCCAGAAGAAATCGCAAGAAAGCGAGCGAGACTCCTGAGCATTGTGTTGGTCTTGTGCTCCGTGATTAAAGGCAGACCTTGGCCTACGATCAAGCCTCATGCCCAGCAGGCTGTTACTGTCGGAGCCGTGGACGGACGCTGGCCAACGCAGATCGAGCTGGCAGAGTCTGCTAACCCTCCTGACAAGCCGTAGGCACGTAGTGCTCTGGTGAAACTTCAAAAAAGTATTTGGGGGAGAAGGTTGTTAACACTTGAAAGAATAATGGGTATTGTATAGGTAAGATTGCTTTGAGGGGGGAAATGCTGCTGAAGAGATTCGGACCGCAATATACGCTACCCGGCCAAAAAGAGTCGCTGTTTGAGTTTAAATAGGCAAATGCTTAAGAGTCTATGATTGGATAATTATTGCAGTGATTGTTATGTTTCTAGCATGCCATATGTTTGGTAACAGTTCTTCTAACCCTAATTGATGGAGTGTGTAGCTTTTCATTTCTTAAACAACTATGCAGGAAGACACATCATGGCCGTATTCCAGGATGACAATGTCAAGATTCATCAGGATCAAACTGTGAAAGAATGGTTGGGAGGGAGCAGGAAGAATCATCTTCACATATGAACTGGCCTTAAATTCATCAAAAGTTTTTAAATTGTGTTTGCACTGTTAGTTATGATGAAAGCATTGGTTAATGTGCAGACATAGAGTTACAATGACGAGATCCTGCATTCATGAGCTCAACATCTGTGTGATCTGCTACAATGATCATCACTGCAACATTTCATACCACAATCTGAATAAAAATGCCATAGATCTGAATATAATGCCATAGATCTGAATATAATGCCATAGATCTGAATATAATGCAATAGATCTGAATATAATGCTATAGATCTGAATATAATGCTATAGATCTGAATATAATGCCATAGATCTGAATATAATGCCATAGATCTGAATATAATGCCATAGATCTGAATATAATCGAATAGAGCTGAATATAATGCTATAGATCTGAATATAATGCCATAGATCTGAATATAATGCTATAGATCTGAATATAATGCCATAGAGCTGAATATAATGCTATAGATCTGAATATAATGCTATAGATCTGAATATAATGCCATAGATCTGAATATAATGCTATAGATCTGAATATAATGCCATAGATCTAAATATAATGCTATAGATCTGAATATAATGCCATAGATCTGAATATAATGCTATAGATCTGAATATAATGCCATAGATCTGAATATAATGCTATAGATCTGAATATAATGCTATAGATCTGAATATAATGCCATAGATCTGAATATAATGCTATAGATCTGAATATAATGCCATAGAGCTGAATATAATGCCATAGAGCTGAATATAATGCTATAGATCTGAATATAATGCCATAGATCTGAATATAATGCTATAGATCTGAATATAATGCTATAGATCTGAATATAATGCTATAGATCTGAATATAATGCCATAGATCTGAATATAATGCTATAGATCTGAATATAATGCCATAGATCTGAATATAATGCCATAGATCTGAATATAATGCTATAGATCTGAATATAATGCAATAGATCTGAATATAATGCTATAGATCTGAATATAATGCCATAGATCTGAATATAATGCCATAGATCTGAATATAATGCTATAGATCTGAATATAATGCCATAGATCTGAATATAATGCTATAGATCTGAATATAATGCTATAGATCTGAATATAATGCCATAGATCTGAATATAATGCCATAGATCTGAATATAATGCTATAGATCTGAATATAATGCCATAGATCTGAATATAATGCTATAGATCTGAATATAATGCTATAGATCTGAATATAATGCTATAGAGCTGAATATAATGCTATAGATCTGAATATAATGCTATAGATCTGAATATAATGCTATAGATCTGAATATAATGCCATAGATCTGAATATAATGCTATAGATCTGAATATAATGCTATAGATCTGAATATAATGCTATAGATCTGAATATAATGCTATAGAGCTGAATATAATGCTATAGATCTGAATATAATGCTATAGATCTGAATATAATGCTATAGATCTGAATATAATGCTATAGATCTGAATATAATGCCGTAGATCTAAATATAATGCCACAGATCTGAATATAATGCTATAGATCTGAATATAATGCTATAGATCTGAATATAATGCTATAGATCTGAATATAATGCTATAGATCTGAATATAATGCCGTAGATCTAAATATAATGCCATAGATCTGAATATAATGCTATAGATCTGAATATAATGCTATAGAGCTGAATATAATGCTATAGATCTGAATATAATGCTATAGATCTGAATATAATGCTATAGATCTGAATATAATGCCATAGATCTGAATATAATGCCATAGATCTGAATATGATGCTATAGAACTGAATGTTTACACAAACATGGCTGGTGCTTACTTTGCGACACCCCTCCCCCACCTGGGACAGTCAGACCACCTTTCTTTGTTCCTCATCCCCAAATATGCACCCCTCATCAACCGTGTGAAGCCATCAGTGAAGACCATCAAGGTGTGGCCTGCGGGGGTTGATTCCACACTCCAGATAAGGTTTCTACACACAGACTGGAGTGTGTTTGCTTCTCAAGCCACCAGTGGTGCTCACACGGACATTGACTTCTACACCTCCTCTGTATTGGATCATATCAATACCACCATTGACAGTGTTACAACCCAGAAACAGATCACCACATACCCAAATTAGAAGCCATGGATGAACAGGGAAGTGCGACTCCTGCTGAAGTCACGCAATACTGCCTTCAGATCAGGAGATGCACAAGCCTACAGTACATCCAGAGCTAACCTGAAGAGGGGCATCAAAAAGGCCAAGCACTGCTACAAGCTAAAGATAGAGGGTCACTTTTCCAACTCTGACCCTCGACGCATGTGGCAGGGCATCCAGGCCATCAGTGACTACAAACCCCCCCACTCCACCCCCGCAGCCACTGATGTCAACTTCCTGAACGAGCTAAACCACTTTTACGCTCGCTTTGAAAGAGACAACAGAGAAACTGCCACCAAGCTCAAACCCTCAGCTGACCCACCAATCACACTCTCCTCCTCAGATTTCTGCAAGTCACTGAGCCGGATCAGCGCACACAAGGCTGCTGGACCAGACAACATCCCTGGTCGTGTTCTCAGGGCATGTGCGGAGCAGCTCGCTGAGGTTTTTACAGACATTTTCAACCTGTCTCTTGCCCAAGCAGCTGTACCATCATGCTTTAAACGCACTTCCATTGTGCCAGTGCCAAAACACTCTAGCCCGAGGTGCCCTAATGACTACAGCCCTGTAGCACTCACACCCATCGTCATGAAGTGCTTTGAGCGGCTGGTCCTGGAACACCTAAAAGACTCTCTACCATCCACATTGGACTCACACCAGTTTGCCTACCGCAGCAATAGGAGCACAGAGGATGCCGTTTCCATGGCACTGCACTCTGTGCTCACTCACCTGGACAATAAAAACACTTACGCACGCATGCTGTTTGTTGACTTCAGCTCAGCATTCAACACTGTCATCCCAACCAAGTTAATAGCCAAACTTGGAGACCTGGGCATCAACACCTCAATGTGCAACTGGATTTTGGACTTCCTAACTGACAGACCCCAGAATGTTCGTTCAGGATTCACCTGCTCCACATCCATCACTCTTAACACTGGTGTACCACAGGGCTGTGTGCTAAGCCCGTTTCTCTACTCCCTCTTCACCGCCGACTGCAAGCCTGTGTATGGATCTAATTCTATCGTCAAGTTTGCGGACGACACTACGGTGATTGGGCTCATCAGCAACAACGATGAGACTGCCTACAGGGAGGAGATCCAGCACCTGGCCACATGGTGCGCTGATAATAACCTGCTCCTCAACACCACCAAAACGAAGGAGCTCATCGTGGACTTCAGGAAGGAGTCAAGAGGCACACACGACACCATCCACATCAATGGAATGGCTGTTGAACGTGTCTCCAGTTTCAAGTTCCTGGGGATCCACATCTCGGCGGACATGTCGTGGACGACCAACACCTCCAGCCTGGTCAAGAAGGCTCACCAGCGCCTCTTCTTCCTGAGGACACTGAGGAAGAATCAGCTCTCCTCGGCTATCCTGGTGAACTTCTATCGCTGCGCAATAGAAAGCATCCTGACCAACTGTGTGGCAGTGTGGTATGGGAGCTGCTCTGTTGCGGAGCGCAAGGCACTGCAGCGGGTGGTGAAAACTGCCCAGCGCATCACAGGGACTCCACTGCCTGCCATCGAGCACATCCAGAGGAAACGCTGCCTGCATCGAGCTCTCAGCATCCTCAAGGACTCCTCTCACCCAGCCCACAGACTGTTTTCTCTCCTGCCCTCCGGCAGGCGTTTCAGGATCCACCGGACCAGGACCAGCAGACTAAAGAACAGTTTTTTCCCCAGAGCTGTCTCTTTACTGAACTCAAACCCCCGTTGATCCACTTCCCTCATATACTGATAACTCTCCTACCTCAAATCCACCTTCACTTTGTTATTTGCACTACCGACTGTTTATTACAGTAACAGCTGTTTACTTATGCATTTTGCACTACCATACCGTAACTGGATTATGCTCATTTGCACTGCCGACTGTTTTTACAGTACCAACTGTTTACATTTGTATTTTGCACCGTACTTCTAACTGTAATATGCAATCACTTCCACTGCACTTTTACACTTTTTTTTCGGATTGCTTCTGTCCATAATTTATTGCACTGCCTTAATCCACTGCCATATTCCTCATTTTAGCCTAACATATCATTGTATACCTCTATCTGTAAAATTCTGTTTATAGTAATAGCCATCTGTATATTATATTATATTCATAGTACATATCCACCTGTAAATTCTGTTTATAGTAATAACCATCTGTATATTATTCACTGTACATATTCACCTGTAAATTCTGTTTATAGTAATAACCATCTCTCTATTTATAGATATATTTATATATATTCAGTATATTTCCATGTCCTGCACTTATGCAACCATTGTATATCCTGCACTTGCTGCTATTGCACTTCTGGTTAGACCTAAACTGCATTTCGTTGCCTTGTACTTGTACTTGTGTAATGACAATAAAGTTGAATCTAATCTAATCTAATCTAATCTAATCTAATCTAATCTAATCTAATCTAATCTAATCTAATATAATATAATGCCATAGAGCTGAATATAATGCCATAGATCTGAATATAATGCCATAGAGCTGAATGCTATAGATCTGAATATAATGCTATAGATCTGAATATAATGCTATAGGTCTGAATATAATGCTATAGATCTGAATATAATGCCATAGATCTGAATATAATGCTATAGATCTGAATATAATGCCATAGATCTGAATATAATGCTATAGATCTGAATATAATGCTATAGATCTGAATATAATGCCATAGATCTGAATATAATGCCATATATCTGAATATAATGCCATAGATCTGAATATAATGCCATAGATCTGAATATAATGCCATAGATTTGAATATAATGCCATAGATCTTAATATAATGCTATAGATCTGAATATAATGCTATAGATCTGAATATAATGCCATAGATCTGAATATAATGCTATAGATCTGAATATAATGCTATAGATCTGAATATAATGCCATAGATCTGAATATAATGCTATAGAACTGAATATAATGCCATAGATCTGAATATAATGCCATAGATCTGAATATAATGCCATAGATCTGAATATAATGCTATAGATCTGAATATAATGCCATAGATCTGAATATAATGCCATAGATCTGGATATAATGCCATAGATCTGAATATAATGCCATAGATCTGAATATAATGCCATAGATCTGAATATAATGCCATAGATCGGAATATAATGCCATAGATCTGAATATAATGCTATAGATCTGAATATAATTCCATAGATCTGAATATAATGCCATAGATCTGAATATAATGCTATAGAACTGAATATAATGCTATAGATCTGAATATAATGCTATAGATCTGAATATAATGCTATAGATCTGAATATAATGACATAGATCTGAATATAATGCTATAGATCTGAATATAATGCCATAGATCTGAATATAATGCCATAGATCTAAATATAATGCTATAGATCTGAATATAATGCCATAGATCTGAAAATAATGTTATAGATCTGAATATAATGCCATAGATCTGAATATAATGCTATAGATCTGAATATAATGCTATAGGTCTGAATATAATGCCATAGATCTGAATATAATGCCATAGATCTGAATATAATGCCATAGATCTGAATATAATGCCATAGATCTGAATATAATGCTATAGATCTGAATATAATGCTATAGATCTGAATATAATGCCATAGATCTGAATATAATGCTATAGATCTGAATATAATGCCATAGATCTGAATATAATGCCATAGATCTGAATATAATGCTATAGATCTGAATATAATGCTATAGATCTGAATATAATGCTATAGATCTGAATATAATGCCATAGATCTGAATATAATGCCATAGATCTAAATATAATGCCATAGATCTGAATATAATGCTATAGATCTGAATATAATGCTATATGAATATAATGCTATAGATCTGAATATAATGCCGCAGATCTAAATATAATGCTTTAGATCTGAATATAATGCCATAGATCGGAATATAATGCCATAGATCTGAATATAATGCCATAGATCTGAATATAATGCTATAGATCTGAATATAATGCTATAGATCTGAATATAATGCCATAGATCTGAATATAATGCTATAGATCTGAATATAATGCCATAGATCTGAATATAATGCTATAGATCTGAATATAATGCCATAGATCTGATTATAATGCCATAGATCTGAATATAATGCTATAGATCTGAATATAATGCTATAGATCTGAATATAATGCCATAGATCTGAATATAATGCCATAGATCTGAATATAATGCTATAGATCTGAATATAATGACATAGATCTGAATATAATGCCATAGATCTGAATATAATGCTATAGATCTGAATATAATGCTATAGATCTGAATATAATGCCATAGATCTGAATATAATGCCATAGATCTGAATATAATGCCATAGATCTGAATATAATGCTATAGATCAGAATATAATGCTAATAATGCTATAGATCTGAATATAATGCTATAGATCTGAATATAATGCCGTAGATCTAAATATAATGCTTTAGATCTGAATGTAATGCCATAGATCTGAATATAATGCTTTAGATCTGAATGTAATGCCATAGATCTGAAAATAATGCTATAGATCTGAATATAATGCTAATAATGCCATAGATCTGAATATAATGCTATAGATCTGAATATAATGCTATAGATCTGAATATAATGCCATAGATCTAAATATAATGCTTTAGATCTGAATGTAATGCCATAGATCTGAATATAATGCTATAGATCTGAATATAATGCTAATAATGCTATAGATCTGAATATAATGCTATAGATCTGAATATAATGCGGTAGATCTAAATATTATGCCATAGATCTGAATATAATGCCATAGATCTGAATATAATGCCATAGATCTGAATATAATGCCGCAGATCTAAATATAATGCTTTAGATCTGAATATAATGCCATAGATCTGAATATAATGCCATAGATCTGAATATAATGCCATAGATCTGAATATAATGCTATAGATCTGAAAATAATGCTATAGATCTGAATATAATGCCATAGATCTAAATATAATGCTATAGATCTGAATGTAATGCCATAGATCTGAATATAATGCTATAGATCTGAATATAATGCTAATAATGCTATAGATCTGAATATAATGCTATAGATCTGAATATAATGCCGTAGATCTGAATATAATGCCATAGATCTGAATATAATGCCATAGATCTGAATATAATGCTATAGATCTGAAAATAATGCTATAGATCTGAATATAATGCCATAGATCTAAATATAATGCTATAGATCTGAATGTAATGCCATAGATCTGAATATAATGCTATAGATCTGAATATAATGCTAATAATGCCATAGATCTGAATATAATGCTATAGATCTGAATATAATGCCGTAGATCTAAATATAATGCCATAGATCTGAATATAATGCCATAGATCTGAATATAATGCTTTAGATCTGAATGTAATGCCATAGATCTGAATATAATGCTATAGATCTGAATATAATGCTAATAATGCTATAGATCTGAATATAATGCTATAGATCTGAATATAATGCCGTAGATCTAAATATAATGCCATAGATCTGAATATAATGCCATAGATCTGAATATAATGCCATAGATCTGAATATAATGCTATAGATCTGAATATAATGCTATAGATCTGAATATAATACTATAGATCTGAATATAATGCTATAGATCTGAATATAATGCCGTAGATCTAAATATAATGCCATAGATCTGAATATAATGCTATAGATCTGAATATAATGCCATAGATCTGAATATAATGCTATAGATCTGAATATAATGCCATAGATCTGAATATAATGCTATAGATCTGAATATAATGCTAATAATGCTATAGATCTGAATATAATGCTATAGATCTGAATATAATGCTATAGATCTGAATATAATGCTATAGATCTGAATATAATGCCATAGATCTGAATATAATGCTATAGATCTGAATATAATGCTATAGATCTGAATATAATGCTATAGATCTGAATATAATGCCATAGATCTGAATATAATGCTATAGATCTGAATATAATGCTATAGATCTGAATATAATGCTATAGATCTGAATATAATGCCATAGATCTGAATATAATGCTATAGATCTGAATATAATGCTTTAGATCTGAATGTAATGCCATAGATCTGAATATAATGCTATAGATCTGAATATAATGCTAATAATGCTATAGATCTGAATATAATGCCGTAGATCTAAATATAATGCTTTAGATCTGAATGTAATGCTATAGATCTGAATATAATGCTAATAATGCCATAGATCTGAATATAATGCTATAGATCTGATAATAATGCTATAGATCTGAATATAATGCCATAGATCTGAATATAATGCTATAGATCTGAATATAATGCTATAGATCTAAATATAATGCTTTATTTCTGAATATAATGCCATAGATCTGAATATAATGCCATAGATCTGAATATAATGCTATAGATCTGAAAATAATGCTATAGATCTGAATATAATGCCATAGATCTAAAAATAATGCTTTAGATCTGAATATAATGCTATAGATCTGAATATAATGCCATAGATCTAAATATAATGCTTTAGATCTGAATATAATGCCATAGATCTGAATATAATGCCATAGATCTGAATATAATGCTATAGATCTGAAAATAATGCTATAGATCTGAATATAATGCCATAGATCTAAAAATAATGCTATAGATCTGAATATAATGCTATAGATCTGAATATAATGCCATAGATCTGAATATAATGCCATAGATCTGAATATAATGCTATAGATCTGAAAATAATGCTATAGATCTGAATATAATGCCATAGATCTGAATATAATGCCATAGATCTGAATATAATGCCATAGATCTGAATATAATGCTATAGATCTGAAAATAATGCTATAGATCTGAATATAATGCCATAGATCTAAAAATTATGCTATAGATCTGAATGTAATGCCATAGATCTGAATATAATGCTATAGATCTGAATATAATGCTAATAATGCTATAGATCTGAATATAATGCTTTAGATCTGAATATAATGCCATAGATCTGAATATAATGCCATAGATCTGAATATAATGCTATAGATCTGAAAATAATGCTATAGATCTGAATATAATGCCATAGATCTAAAAATTATGCTATAGATCTGAATGTAATGCCATAGATCTGAATATAATGCTATAGATCTGAATATAATGCTAATAATGCTATAGATCTGAATATAATGCTTTAGATCTGAATATAATGCCATAGATCTGAATATAATGCCATAGATCTGAATATAATGCTATAGATCTGAAAATAATGCTATAGATCTGAATATAATGCCATAGATCTAAAAATTATGCTATAGATCTGAATGTAATGCCATAGATCTGAATATAATGCTATAGATCTGAATATAATGCTAATAATGCTATAGATCTGAATATAATGCTATAGATCTGAATATAATGCCGTAGATCTAAATATAATGCCATAGATCTGAATATAATGCCGTAGATCTAAATATAATGCTTTAGATCTGAATGTAATGCCATAGATCTGAATATAATGCTAATAATGCTATAGATCTGAATATAATGCTATAGATCTGAATATAATGCCGTAGATCTAAATATAATGCCATAGATCTGAATATAATGCCATAGATCTGAATATAATGCCATAGATCTGAATATAATGCTATAGATCTGAATATAATGCTATAGATCTGAATATAATACTATAGATCTGAATATAATGCTATAGATCTGAATATAATGCCATAGATCTGAATATAATGCTATAGATCTGAATATAATGCCATAGATCTGAATATAATGCTATAGATCTGAATATAATGCTAATAATGCTATAGATCTGAATATAATGCCGTAGATCTAAATATAATGCTTTAGATCTGAATGTAATGCTATAGATCTGAATATAATGCTAATAATGCCATAGATCTGAATATAATGCTATAGATCTGATAATAATGCTATAGATCTGAATATAATGCCATAGATCTGAATATAATGCTATAGATCTGAATATAATGCTATAGATCTAAATATAATGCTTTAGATCTGAATATAATGCCATAGATCTGAATATAATGCCATAGATCTGAATATAATGCTATAGATCTGAAAATAATGCTATAGATCTGAATATAATGCCATAGATCTAAAAATAATGCTTTAGATCTGAATATAATGCTATAGATCTGAATATAATGCCATAGATCTAAATATAATGCTTTAGATCTGAATATAATGCCATAGATCTGAATATAATGCCATAGATCTGAATATAATGCTATAGATCTGAAAATAATGCTATAGATCTGAATATAATGCCATAGATCTAAAAATAATGCTATAGATCTGAATATAATGCCGCAGATCTAAATATAATGCTTTAGATCTGAATATAATGCTATAGATCTGAATATAATGCCATAGATCTGAATATAATGCCATAGATCTGAATATAATGCTATAGATCTGAAAATAATGCTATAGATCTGAATATAATGCCATAGATCTAAATATAATGCTATAGATCTGAATATAATGCCGCAGATCTAAATATAATGCTTTAGATCTGAATATAATGCTATAGATCTGAATATAATGCCATAGATCTGAATATAATGCCATAGATCTGAATATAATGCTATAGATCTGAAAATAATGCTATAGATCTGAATATAATGCCATAGATCTAAAAATTATGCTATAGATCTGAATGTAATGCCATAGATCTGAATATAATGCTATAGATCTGAATATAATGCTAATAATGCTATAGATCTGAATATAATGCTTTAGATCTGAATATAATGCCATAGATCTGAATATAATGCCATAGATCTGAATATAATGCTATAGATCTGAAAATAATGCTATAGATCTGAATATAATGCCATAGATCTAAAAATTATGCTATAGATCTGAATGTAATGCCATAGATCTGAATATAATGCTATAGATCTGAATATAATGCTAATAATGCTATAGATCTGAATATAATGCTATAGATCTGAATATAATGCCGTAGATCTAAATATAATGCCATAGATCTGAATATAATGCCATAGATCTGAATATAATGCCGTAGATCTAAATATAATGCTTTAGATCTGAATGTAATGCCATAGATCTGAATATAATGCTAATAATGCTATAGATCTGAATATAATGCTATAGATCTGAATATAATGCCGTAGATCTAAATATAATGCCATAGATCTGAATATAATGCCATAGATCTGAATATAATGCCATAGATCTGAATATAATGCTATAGATCTGAATATAATGCTATAGATCTGAATATAATACTATAGATCTGAATATAATGCTATAGATCTGAATATAATGCCATAGATCTGAATATAATGCTATAGATCTGAATATAATGCCATAGATCTGAATATAATGCTATAGATCTGAATATAATGCTAATAATGCTATAGATCTGAATATAATGCTATAGATCTGAATATAATGCTATAGATCTGAATATAATGCTATAATCAACACTTTGCACGATTAGTTAACCTTCAGAGCTGTAATAGTACAAACATGCCAAATGTTTTTGAGATGTAATAAATGTAATACGGAGCCATTTCATATACAAAGATGTCAGCCAATCACAGCAATGGGCGTTTACACTGAAGTCTCACAGCAGCCAATCACAGCATTGGGCGTTTACACTGAAGTCGCACAGCAGCCAATCACAGCAGTGGGCGTTTACACTGAAGTCTCACAGCAGCGAATCACAGCATTGGGCGTTTACACTGAAGTCTCACAGCAGCGAATCACAGCATTGGGCGTTTACACTGAAGTCTCACAGCAGCCAATCACAGCAGTGGGTGTTTACACTGAAGTCTCACAGCAGCGAATCACAGCATTGGGCGTTTACACTGAAGTCTCACAGCAGCGAATCACAGCATTGGGCGTTTACACTGAAGTCTCACAGCAGCCAATCACAGCAGTGGGCGTTTACACTGAAGTCTCACAGCAGCCAATCACAGCAGTGGGCGTTTACACTGAAGTCTCACAGCAGCCAATCACAGCAGTGGGCGTTTACACTGAAGTCTCACAGCAGCCAATCACAGCAGTGGACGTTTACACTGAAGTCTCACAGCAGCCAATCACAGCAGTGGGCGTTTACACTGAAGTCCCACAGCAGACACGCCCGTTCAAACAGAGGCTAAAATCAGGGTAGGAAAAATGCCTTTTATTTCTAAAATTAGGAAAATTTTTGATGTACAAATCACACTAACATTAGAAGTGCACCATAGGAAACATTATAAAACCAAACAATGGTCCCTATAAGGAAAGACACAACATCGTTTTTCCATGCACTGGTCAATTTGGAGATTTTGGGCTAATTTGCTTCTGTGGCATATCATCTTTCAGTCGAGTGGAAAGAAAACACCCAAAAGTGTTTCTTTTATTACACTTGATCTATTTGCGTCTGCAGGTTTTCGATTACAATACGCATTTCCTCTTCAGCAGCACTTACACACATCAGACTGTACAGTTTTAGATCAACAAGTAACTTGTTACTGGAAAAACTCATTGTTCTGAGGAGAGTCACTGTGCTATTCAAACAGCATCAGTGCTTTCCTTGAGCTTTTCCACAACCCTGGTGTAACTCATTGTCCACTTTGCCTGCCGCAGATGGAGAAGACACCGGCCTGCTTCCGTCTGGGAGGAATCTCTCAAATCAGAGCTGCTGATATTTAAGATGACAGGTGGAGAACATGCAATCACAGAAACAATCACGTGCCAAAAGCATCCTGATGAGGAGGAAGTCCACCGTCTGAGGTTATGCTTCCTGGACAGAACCTTCTATCTATAGAAATCGGCCAAAATTAATTCTACCCAAAATATTCAACCCACACTCTAAAAAACGCTGGGTTAAAAACAACCCAAGTTGGGTTGAAAATGGACAAACCCAGCAATTGTGTTGTTTTAGGCAAACATTTAACCCAACCGCTGGGTTAAAACAACTCATTCAACTGGGTTTGTCCATTTTCAACCCAACTTGGGTTGTTTTTAACCCAGCATTTTTTGTGTGCCTGTGGCAACATTTCTGCATAGTGATATATACACTCTTAAAAATGCTGGGTTAAAAATAACCCAAGTTGGGTTGAAAATGGACTAACCTAGCAATTGGGTTGTTTTAACCCAGCGATTAGGTTGTTTTAAGCAAACATTTATCCCAACCACTGGTTTAAAACAACTCATACACTGGGTTAAAACAACCCAATTGCTGGGTTTGTCCATTTTCAACCCAACTTGGGTTGTTTTTAACCCAGCATTTTTTTAGAGTGTATGCTTTTGTGCCTGTGGCAACATTTCTGCATAGTGATATATACACTCTAAAAAATGCTGGGTTAAAAATAACCCAAGTTGGGTTGAAAATCGACTAACCCAGCAATTGGTTTGTTTTAAACCAGCGATTAGGTTGTTTAAGCAAACATTTAACCCAACCGCTGGGTTAAAACAACTCATTCAACTGGGTTAAAACAACCCAATTGCTGTTTTTTTTCCATTTTCAACCCAACTTGGGTTGTTTTTGACCCAGCATTTTTTTGAGTGTATGCTTGTGTGCCTGTGGCAACATTTCTGCATAGTGATATATACACTCTAAAAAATGCTGGATTAAAAATAACCCAAGTTGGGTTGAAAATGGACTAACCCAGCAATTGGGTTGTTTTAACCCAGCGATTGGGTTGTTTTAGGCAAACATTTAACCCAACCGCTGGGTTAAAACAACCCAATTGTTGAGTTAAAACAACCCAATTGCTGGGTTTGTCCATTTTCAACCCAACTTGGGTTGTTTTTAACCCAGCATTTTTATGTGCCTGTGGGAACATTTCTGCATAGTGATATATACACTATAAAGAACGCTGGGTTAAAAATAACCCAATTGTTGGGTTGAAAATGGACTAACCCAGCAATTGGGTTGTTTTAACCCAACGATTGGGTTGTTTCAACCCAGCGATTGGGTTCTTTTAACCCAGCAATTGGGTTGTTTTAAGCAAACATTTAACCCAATAGTTGGGTTAAAACAACCCAATTGCTGGGTTAGTCCATTTTCAACCCAACTTGGGTTATTTTTAACCCAGCTTTTTTTAGAGTGTAACGTTGCAGGTTTCGCGACACTTGTGAAATGTCCATTGAGTGGCGATAAAAATGGTTTTAAGCAACACGTGCCTCATCATGCATGTTAAATAATTGTTTTTGGGATAAACTTGTCGCATTGAGAACGGCTTCTCCGCAAAGCACACATGAGATGCTCTCTCTGAATTCCGCTTTGAGGCAGCAGAACTCATTTTCCGACCTCTTGAAACTGATCTCGCATCGAGGGCACATCTATGATGCCTCACTCGGTTTTGGAACAGCTCAAGCATCTTCTGGCGATCCTCTCAGCTCAGTAAAAGACATTTGAAAGATTGTGTAATTGTTAAAACGAGCCCTATCCCTCTGTGCACGTGTGCCAGTGTGCGCCTGTCACGGAGTGACTAAGACCCGGAACGTTTCTTCGGCTGTGCCCTTTTTCCCCCGGACGTCTTTCCGGAAACCCCGAGTCCGGTTCCGGTGGCTAGTGCGCATGAGCTCGAGACGGCTCATGTTGATGATGAGAGATTGGCCGCACCTGTGTGAGTGAACAAAGGCGCGGGTGATATGTGGGAGGAGGAATATAAAAGCAGCGTTCTGCAGATGTGTGGTCATGTAAGCTGTGGCGAGGATAGTTTGTGGCGTGAGCTCGTCTCAGGAAGAATCGGCAAGTGCAGTGTTAAGAGGACGTGCTCCGTTGATCTGGCCAGCATCTTCCAGGGAATTCGTGCATGTGGTGACGAGTTATCGGTCGTGGAGTTAAAGAGGACAGGATTACACGTCGGAGTTACCACTAGCAAGATAAGTGTTCCACTTGGCGTTGTGAGAAACAAGACGACAGTAGGGGAGCATCTTTGACTGTTATCCGGAATAAAGCTGTGTTGTTTCACTAGATGTCCGCCATCGACCGGCACGGAAATACCTCGTTGGATTTGAGCAGCGTTCTAGTTTTGGGGAAATTGGAGTGATACTGGTGTTTGCTGAACTTCGCACGATTGATGAGAGTGAGATTGCGGTGATTGCACGTGTGGGGTAGAGTACAATGCTTGCAGCGAGGAAAAGAACCGCAACAACAACGTGTCGATGGGCGGAGGATCCAAGCGTCTGAGTTGAACGCAACCACAGTCTAAAGTGTTGTCTTCTATACTGAGCCACCACAGCCGAACGCCCATTGTGAGTACTCTTCTTTGAAGCTACACTGAACATTCTGAATGTCTCTCCTCTTCATGCTGTTGCCTTGATATCTATACTGAGTCACACCCATCTAAAGTGTCGTCTTCTATACTGAGCCACCACAGCCGAACGCCATTGTGAGTACTCTTCTTTGAAGTTATACTGAACATTCTGAATGTCTCCCCTCTCCATGCTGTCGCATTGATATCTATACTGAGCCATCACTATCTAAAGCGCAGTCTCCTATGCTGAGCCACGACAGTCTAAAGTGTTGTCTTCTATACTGAGCCACCACAGCCGAACGCCCATTGTGAGTACTCTTCTTTGAAGTTACACTGAACATTCTGAATGTCTCTCCTCTTCATGCTGTCGCATTGATATCTATACTGAGCCATCACTATCTAAAGCGCAGTCTCCTATGCTGAGCCACTACAGTCTAAAGTGTTGTCTTCTATACTGAGCCACCACCATCTAAAGCGCAGTCTCCTATGCTGAGCCACTACAGTCTAAAGTGTTGTCTTCTCTGCTGAGCCACCACAGCCGAACGCCCATTGTGAGTACTCTTCTTTGAAGCTACACTGAACATTCTGAATGTCTCTCCTCTTCATGCTGTTGCATTGATATCTATACTGAGTCACATCCATCTAAAGCGCAGTCTTCTATGCTGAGCCACCACAGCCGAACGCCCACTGTGAGTACTCTTCTTTGAAGTTACACTGAACATTCTGAATGTCTCTCCTCTTCATGCTGTCGCATTGATATCTATACTGAGTCACCACCATCTAAAGCGCAGTCTTCTATGCTGAGCCACTACAGTCTAAAGTGTTGTCTTCTATACTGAGCCACCACAGCCGAACGCCCATTGTGAGTACTCTTCTTTGAAGTTACACTGAACATTCTGAATGTCTCTCCTCTTCATGCTGTTGCATTGATATCTATACTGAGTCACCACCATCTAAAGCGCAGTCTTCTATGCTGAGCCACCACAGCCGAACGCCCATTGTGAGTACTCTTCTTTGAAGCTACACTGAACATTCTGAATGTCTCTCCTCTTCATGCTGTCGCATTGATATCTATACTGAGTCACCACCATCTAAAGCGCAGTCTTCTATGCTGAGCCACTACAGTCTAAAGTGTTGTCTTCTATACTGAGCCACCACAGCCGAACGCCCATTGTGAGTACTCTCCTTTGAAGTTACACTGAACATTCTGAATGTCTCTCCTCTTCATGCTGTTGCATTGATATCTAGACTGAGCCACCACAGCCGAACGCCCATTGCTGAGTCACCCCAGCTGAACGGCCACCTGGGGTAAGGACCTGTGCCACTGGGTTCGAGAGCCTCTCCCCAACAGTGCCATACTCACCCACCATCGGACCTGACCCGGGCGTCCGGATACTTACCATCTGTCCACGTTGGGAGCAGCTCCCAATTATAGAATCTTTTAAATAATAAAGTCTTTTAAATTGTTACTCTATCGTCTGTCGTCTCTGGGCTGTGGGGTAGCTCCTCGGAAGGGCACTGCCAAGGGGTAACGGGGAGGTCGGTCGGCGTGGTGCCACCGTACCCCCGACCTGTGACATCTGGCGTAGTCGGCAGGGTTGCCTTTCCGCGTTGAGCACCCGTAGCTAAGAGATGGCGGAGGAAGAGGGACTTGCCGCTAGACCCCAAGTTATGCCCGTTTTCATGGGAGCACCGTGGGCGCAGCGATTCGGGGGGCCTGGCTCGGAATTGAACTTATACGAGTGGAAGACTCGGACCGAATACTTGGCTGGGTTACAAGGGCTGAGTGAGCCACAGAAACTGCAGTTTGTACTGGGGTCCCTCGAGGGGGAAGCCAAGAGGGAGGTCCAGGCCGCACCCAGAGCTGTCAGAGCCACTGCCAAGACAGTTTATGATTTCCTTACTGAATTATATGGGGACACCACTCCAGTTGCGGCGCTCCGCGCCCAGTTCTTCAATTTCCGACAAGGCCCCCGACAGAACCTTCGTGCTTATTCCTTGCGTCTCCGAGAGCAGTATACTCGCCTGAAGGAACGAGCGGATCATGGCTTGGGAGAAGAAGATACCTTATTACGAGACCAATTCCTGTTGGGGCTTCGTGACGGGCCGATCCGTCAGAGTTTGCGGTTACAGCTTCGCCAAGACCCCACGTTGACTTTTGAAGCCCTCCGCCGTGAGGCTCTGGCCCAAGAAGCTGATCACGCCGAGACTCCTGATCCGCCCGCTTGCATGGCCGCGAGCGGGGTCCGTCCCCTCCCTGCTCCGACTGTGGACGAGTGGAAGCAAGAGCTACGAGCAGAGCTCATGAAAGATGTTAAGGAACAGATGGCCGAACTGTCTAAGACCTTGATCGGCGAGCTCCAACGGGGTCGTCCTGGTGGGGTGCCTTTGTTGCGGGAGCGGTCTTATTCCGAGGGAAGTCGGGAGATGGGACGCCGACCGGGAAGACCAGGCCCAGCTCGGTTCCAGTGGGACGAGCAAGGACGGCCAATCTGTAATCACTGTGGGGAGGCGGGACATATGAGTCGCCAGTGTGGTTCGCGGCGTGGGTCACAAGGGGGTTTTTAAGGTTACCGGCCACTGTGGGTCAAGTGGTCGGGACCCCCACGATTGACCCCCCTTCCTTGCCCGTTCCTAAGGACCAGTTAGTTGGACGCTGTCCGACGGTTGAAATCCAAGTTAACGGCACCAAACTTCAGTGTCTGGTTGATACTGGTTCACAAGTCACCTTGTTCGCAGAAAGCTTGTCTCGAGAACTCTTCCACGAATGTCGCAGCTCAGAAACCGAAGCACCCTGGCTCACCCTCAGAGGGGCGAATGGACTTGACATCCCGTATATCGGATACGTAGTGGCGGACTTCCAGATCAGAGGGGTGGGAGTCCAACAGAAGGGCATTGTCATTGTCCGGGATCAGTGTCTGGGTGCCCACCGAGCTCTTCTGGGCATGAATGTGATATCGGAGTGTTGGGAGGAGTTGTTCCGGAGTCGGCCCGCTCCGAGGCTCCCATCAAAAGAAGCAAGGGAGTGGGAAGGTATAATCGCAGATTGTCGACGGATTTATGGTGCTCGAGCACAATGGGACTGGGAGGAGACCGGACGAGTGGCCTGCAGGTATGCCTTTTCTGTTCCAGCTAAGAGCGAGGCTTTCGTCTGGGCTCGGTTGCCAGTACGGTCAAGTCGTCAGGAGGGCTGGGTTCTTGTGGAGCCACACGGGGCGTGCCGGGCCGTCGAAGTCGCCCGAGGGCTCGCCGCCATCTGCCGAGGCAGAGTAATTGTCAAAGTCCGGAACACCAGTCCTTATCCCGTCAGTCTTTATCGACATCAGCAACTGGCTCGAGTAACGGCAGTGGAGCCTCAACAGGTACGGGAAAGTCGAGACGTATGCTTCAGCCGAGTGGATGCAGCAGTCGTGGAGGTGGCTATTACACCTGAGGGCCAGCGAATGGGTCTGGGCGGCGCTGAAGTGCCTGACCATCTGACCGGCGACGCTCTACAGGGAGAGGGGCTAGAGGAGGAACAACAGCGTCAGCTCCAAGCTTTGTTGAACAAATGGCGGCATATATTCTCCACCCATGAAGAGGACTATGGGTGCACGGGCATTGTGAGGCACCAGATCCCTACGGGGGACGCTGCACCCAGCCGGGAGCGCTATCGACCGGTACCACCGACCCTATACTCCGAAGTTCGTACCCTGTTACAGGGGATGATAGAGAGAGGCATCGTTCGCGAGAGCAGTAGCCCTTGGGCGGCTCCGATTGTCCTGGTCCAAAAGAAGAGCGGAGCGTGGAGATTCTGTGTAGATTACAGGAAACTGAATAGTGTGACCAAGAAAGACGCCTTCCCCCTGCCCCGGATCGAAGACTCGTTGACTAGTTTAACCAAAGCTGCCTGGTACTCCACGTTGGATCTTGCCAGTGGGTACTGGCAGGTCCAGGTAGAGGAGGGGGATCGGGAGAAGACCGCATTTACGACCCCCTTTGGTCTCTTCGAGTGGGAACGGATGCCGTTCGGCCTTTGCAACGCCCCCGCCACCTTCCAGAGGCTGATGCAGCGGTGTCTGGGAGGTCAGTTGGTGGACTCCACGTTGGTCTATCTGGACGACGTGATCGTCTTCTCCCCAGACTTTGCTAGCCATCTACTCCACCTGGAGCAAGTGTTCCAGGCGATGGAAAAATATGGGCTGAAGTTGCGGCCGGACAAGTGCCAGCTGTTTAGGCAGGAGGTCAAGTTCCTGGGCCATTGCGTCAGTGCGGCAGGAGTCTCCCCCGATCCAGAGAAAGTGAGGGCGGTACAAGAGTGGGAGCCTCCGAAGACGGTTCGACAGGTGCGGTCATTCCTGGGGTTTGTGGGCTATTATCGGCGCTTTATTCGAGACTTCTCCAAGATAGCCAAGCCATTAAATCAACTGCTTGTGGGCACGGCACGGTTGCGTAGTCGTGGCTCCCCTTCGGTGACCTGGAGCGACGCATGCGAAATAGCCTTCCGAAGTCTCCAACAACAACTGCTACGGGCCCCAATACTGGCATATGCCGACTTCTCGCTCCCATTCGTCCTGTACACCGACGCAAGTAACTTGGGGTTGGGTGCCGTACTGGCGCAACGACAACAAGGCGAGGAACGAGTGATCGCCTATGCCAGTCGGAGCCTCCACCCGGCGGAACGGAACGACTCCAATTATAGTTCCTTCAAAATCGAGCTACTGGCGATGAAGTGGGCCATGAGTGAAAAGTTCAAGGACTACCTGTGGGGAGCTAAGGTACAGGTGGTGACAGATAATAATCCCTTGGTACACTTGCATACAGCAAAGTTGGGCGCAGTCGAGCAACGCTGGGTGGCTCAGTTGGCTAACTACGACTATCAGATCCGGTATCGGCCAGGACGAGAACATGCTAACGCGGACGTATTGTCCAGGCTCCCGGTGCACCATGGGGAGAACCTGGGCGAGGCCCCTCCGAGGGAGGACCAAGAGGAATTCCTGGTGGGAATAGTGGAAGCCCCCGGAGCAGGGGACAGCGATGTTCCCGAGAGTTGGGGCTGGGACCCTAAGCGTTGGAAGGAGCTGCAGGAGAGAGATGCTGATTTGATGGTCGTTCGGAAGTGGCTGGAGAAGGGCTCCCTATTGAGGGATGTTGCGAGACAGACGGAGACGGTGAGGTTGCTCCGTGGCCAGTGGGAGAGGCTTTGTCTAAAGGAGGGTGTGATCTGCCGGGCATTCCAGGATCCTGTCACCCGTGAGCCAGTGTACCAGGTGGTGGTACCGGCAGGGCAGGTGCAGCCGTTACTCCACGCCTACCATACCCGGATGGGCCATCAAGGCCAGGATAGGACTTTGTCCCTATTGAGGAGACATTTCTTCTGGGCTAGGATGGGAGCAACGGTGGGTGCGTTTGTCCGAGGTTGTCCCCGCTGCCTGCTGTTTAAGGCCCGAAAGGAAGTGAAAGCCCCCCTTGTCCCAGTACGACCACGGGCACCGTTACATATGGTGGGGGTAGACTTCTTGACGTTGAGCCGGCCGGCTGACCCATTTCAGAACATCCTGGTAGTCACAGACTTATTTACTAAGTATTCTTGGGCTATTCCCACTCCGGACCAGACGGCTACTACTACAGCTACAGCTCTCTGGAGAGCTGTGTTCCAACACTTCGGATGCCCAGAGGTCCTCCTGTCGGATCAGGGCCCAAACTTTGAGTCTCGGGTGATTGCTGAATTGTGCCAACTGTATGGGTGCCGAAAGACCCACACTACCCCGTACCACCCCCAGGGGAATGGGGGGTGCGAGAGATTCAACCAGACCCTATTGGGTTTGCTGGGGACCCTGGAGGCAGACCAACAGAGCGCATGGGCTGAACGCCTCCCTTCCCTATTACAAGCGTACAACAACAGCATCCACAGCATTACAGGCTTCGCCCCCGCTTTCTTGATGTTCGGGAGGCATGTAAGGTTGCCAGTTGATCTCCTTTGGGGAACCGTACCGACAACGGGTACCCCGAGCACTACTGAGTGGGTGAGTCGGCATCACCAACAGCTACACGCTGCCTACGAGAGAGTCAGCGAACACCTAAGCAGGGCCGCAGCTAAGAGTAAGAGATTGTACGACCGCACTGCTAAAGAGGCCCCGTTGCTGCCGGGAGAGCGAGTAGTGGTGAGGGATAATCGACGTCAAGGGAAAGGGAAGTTGAGCGACCGGTGGGAGGCTGTGCCTTATGTGGTGGACCGGCAAAAAGATCCAAACCAGCCGGTATATGTCCTCCGACCCGAGGGGAGGCTGGGTCCCGAAAGAGTGTTGCATCGTAACTTGCTTCGGCCCTGTCCCAATTATCCGGGACCGGTGAGGACGGACCCGATGCCCCTTGGGATGGCTGAACCCTTAGGAATAGGCTGGGGAGTGATTCCTGAGGAACCAGAACCCGTAGCGGACCCTGGACCTTTACCATCACCGCCCCGACGCTCACAGCGCGACAATCAGGGACGACCGCCGGTGAGGTACGGTGAGTGGACGTCTGATCCGGGGTTCTAGGGACTAGAACCCATTGGTAGGGGGGGATGTCACGGAGTGACTAAGACCCGGAACGTTTCTTCGGCTGTGCCCTTTTTCCCCCGGACGTCTTTCCGGAAACCCCGAGTCCGGTTCCGGTGGCTAGTGCGCATGAGCT
>JARQWZ010001669.1:185000-307725 GCA_033150135.1 Gobio occitaniae
ATGGGCTCAAACTAAAGCACTGGTCCGCTCCCCTACAGACTGACCTTTAACCTAAATCCTAAAGCGTGGAATGTTTTGATACACAATCAAGGCCAAAACTGAATGTTGCACATGATTATGCAAACCGATCTAAAAAGAGCTGACTCTCTTACATGATCCCACTCTCTCTTTTTTCCCCAAACCCCAAAGCCAGAGGCTCCACATGAGTACAGATCGGTCCTAATGAAACTCTCCCCCCGGAACGCTGTGTGTGTGTGTGTGTGTGTGTGTGTGTGTGTGTGTGTGTGTGTGTGTGCTTGTGCTTTACTGGACCGGGATAAAGCCTATTCTCAGTATGCATGTAAATGAGTGGGTCAAATTCCAGGCCCAGGGATTTGTTGGAGACACATGGGGAAGGTCTGGCCAGGACTATGTCAATAACTCAACCCCGACCACAAGGTCTGTCTTCCGCCTGTTTAAGACGGTTCTCTCGTTCTGACCGCCATAACAAACAGACAGGGTGAGAAGTACAAAAACACATACAAACGGGAATTAACACACAGACTCACATAAACAAACATTGATTCCCTTATACTCAAATACCTTTCAGACACAAAAAAAAAGTGGAATAAATTGCCTCAGACTATCTTTGCCAACCACAAACACATAAACACACACACACACACACACACAGAGCAATGCCTCATTTGAATTACTAGAATCAAACAAAAAAGGACAAAGAAGGTGGTCTGCAAAAAAATCCATCTGAAGTAATGCCTAATTAATAATATAATATAATTAATATAATATAATACATATAATATAATGAATATATAATAAAATAAAATATAATATAATTAATATAATATAATTAATATAATAATAATAATATAATTAATATAATATAATATAATATAATATAATATAATATAATATAATATAATATAATATAATTTATATTATAATTTATATTATATTATAATATAGTTTATATTATATAATATGATATTATATTACATTAATTATATTATATGATATATTATTTATATTATATGAATAATATATGTAATATAATTAATATAATATAATATAATATAATATAATATAATATAATATAATATAATATAATATAATATAATATAATATAATATAATTAATATAATATAATATAATATAATATAATTATAATAAAATATAATATAATATAATATAATTAATATAATATAATTAATATAATATAATATATTATAATATTATATAATATAATATAATTAATATAATATAATATAATATAATATAATTCATATAATATAATATAATATAATATAATATAATATAATATATATTATATTATATTATATTATATTATATTATATTATATTATATTATATTATATTATATTATATTATATTATATTATATTATATTAATTATATTATATGATATATTATTTATATTATATAAATAATATATGTAATATAATTAATATAATATAATATCATATAATATAATTATTAAAAACAAAACAAAAATAAATAATAAAATGAAATGATGAAATTAAATAATGAATAAAACTTTTTTAAAAATTAAAAATAAATAAAATATAAATGATGAAATTATTAAATGAAATGAAATAAAATAATAAATTAAATAAATTAAAATAAATAAATAAATGAATAAAATAAAAATTGACCCCGCCTTCTAAATGAAAGAGCTAATTGTTGATTAGTAAAATCGTCACTGCAGCTGCCGTTAGACGCTCCGGTTGCTATAGAAACAGGCAGTGTTCTGAGACGCGCGTTAAGTATTGAGCATGCACATTAGCTTTGTCCAGGCTGAAAACTGCAATTTTTTGTCATGATTGGAGCGTTTACAAACAAACTTTATGAGACAGTTGTTGTCAGATTTCATTGGTGATTTCAAATAAGAAATTTAACCGTAAGCTTGGTGAATTGTTTTGGAGGATTTGATGTCTCCCCATTCAAAGAGATAGGAGCTGCACTTCCAAGATGGCCGCCGAGTGAAATCAATTGTCTTCAAGGGACTTTGGTTTCCTCCCAAAATGTACATCATAAAATCTGTCCAATCAGGTTGTGAACTTACCCTTATTCATTTTGTTTTGTTGTATCAGGTTCGGTGTTAAAAATGAAAGTGTAAAATGCTAATCCAACCAGGACGGATGCGCTGTCATTACACAGTTCGAGAGCTCTGAGAAGGGTCTGCTGGCATTATATAGCACGAGAGCGGCCTCTAGAGGCAAAATAACAACTATCACTGACGCCTCGTGTGGTTTATATTACCACGTGCGCTGACACATCAGATGTGCGTTTAAAACCAGTGTTGGGAATAACGCGCCACAAAGTAACACGTTACTGTAATTCCGCTACTTTTAGTGGTAACGCGCAAGTAACGCAATTACAATTACTGAAATTTAAATGAGTTTGTTACTCGCGTTACTCTCTTTTGTGAAAAATGAACGCTTGCAGACAAGAAGCTCAGATCTAGGCCCTAGCCTGGCCCGTGTTTTTTTCTTTCTTTCTATTTTATCCTCCCTATTACACATTGTTGCAGCCATTAAAATAGTTCATTTTTGTTTTTAATTTCAAAGTAGTTATATTTTGTTTCGTTTCTTTACACTCTAAAAAAAAAAGGTTCTATATGGCACCAAAAATAGTTCTTGGCTCGTAATCATAGGGGAACCTTTTTTAGTGCTATATAGCACCATTTTTGGTGCTTCAGTGGTTCTTCAGCGGTTCTTCAGAGGTTCTTCACCGGTTCTTTGACTAAGGTGCTATATAGCACCTCTGAAGAACCACTGAAGCACCAAAATTGGTGCTATATAGCACTAAAAAAGGTTCCCTTATGATTACGAGACTTTTTTTTTAGAGTGTATTAAGTTAATTTAGAAGAATGTTTGGAGCATTTTTTTTTGTTTTTTTTGTTTTTGTTTTTTTAAAGTGATGACCAAGCGGCCAGCGGCCGACAGCGAGTTAACCCAACGCTTTAGCCTCTCAAATCAACACTTGACTTGTCTTGCTTATAATAAAATCAATAGATATCAAACACTTCAAGCATCACAATGTTAGTTTAAACTACTATCCCCACCATCACCACCACCACAACAGTAAAAAGGCATTTTTTATAAGTTGAGGTTAGGCGTAGGCGCTCGCAAACTGAACGGGCTACACAATCTAAAAAAATTTAAATAAAAACGTGCAGGTTGTTTGACCATACACCTCTCCACAAAATGAATATAAATCCAATCTTCAATTATCTCACTATATGCACATTTAACAGAGTTCACGTCAACGAAAGCAAAACATATGAGCTGCATTTGTGTATCAGTTAAAAGATCAAAGATCAAAGACCGCAATATGAGAGAGCGAACTAAGCACTGCTAAGATCATTTAGTCTCATTAGTTTTAATGAAGATGATTGTGTTTTTGAGCATATAAGACTTACTTTCAGTTTCACTGGCGGCAGTTTGCGTGGTGGCTTGCTTTACTCATTTTCCCTAGTAACTAATTACTTTTGATATACGGTAATTGGTAATGTAATTCAATTACTTTTAAAAGAAGTAACTAGTAACTGTAACTAATTACTAATTTTCAGTAACTTGCCCAACACTGTTTAAAATACGGACGGTATGAATACAGAAGACTTCAGTACATGTTGCCAAATCATTATAAAGTAACTAATGTGTTGACTAGATGCTGCATTAGCAGGGAAAGAACAGCAGTGTGTATGTACTTTGTCGCTGAGACTGAGAGGACGCTAACATTAGCAGTCCCTCAAGCAGGTAAAACAACTAGTGATGTGAGAAAGCAAACTGTGTCGTCATGCAGCCGACAGAAATATCAACAAATCAGAAACGAATTAAATTTCCATACATATTTTGTTATTTTGATTAGATAATCGTCAAGTGTTCTGAAAAAAAGCAGACTGTTTGGATGGTGCTGTACAGGTATTATTCATTGTTAGTTTTATCTGTTAACCTTAGATAATGCACTACAAACTAACATGACTGATCAAGGTACAATTGTATTGCTCAAATATTAATGCATAAAATGTATATTGCATAATGCAGTTAATGTGCGCAAGCAAAATAAGCTAATGCTGCGTTCGCACCAAACGCGAAAAGAGCGTCTGGCGCGAGTGGTGCCATGTTAAATCAATGAAAAGGCACGTTGATGCACGTCTGGAGGTCCTGCGGTGCGATAGACGAGTTTTGCGCAGCGCGATGGACGCGATTCAGCCTTGTACGTGCGAATTATGCAAATTGGACGCGAATTGAGCGTCTTGCACGATACGCGCATTATGCGCGTGTGGTGCTTTTTGTGCATTCACGCGTTTGAAGCAAATTCGCGTCTGACGCCATAGTTGAAAATGTTTAACTTTGCCGTCAATTCGCTCCGCGTTAACCAATCAGGAACCTGCTCGCTGCGGTCACGTGGTAAAGTGACGTGATGAGAAACCCTTCATAATTTTAAAATACTACTATTGTGTCACAAAATGTAGTTTTAAGACTTTTTCAGGAGAGAATGTAGTTGTTTAAAGCTCAAATCTGTGGTTTATTTATAAAGAGAGCGCCTATTAAAAAAAAGTAATCTTGTGTTTGTGGAGTTGTGAGCTCCAGTGGATCAGCGGCGCTCAGCGCTCATTAACCCCAGCGAGAGCAGCCTTTCCTCGGCCAGTCCTTCTGCCGTCTGCCGCTGGCTCTGATGTCCTGTAGTGGCTCGTCTTGTGTAAATCTAACGGCCGATCTTTGCTCTCATGAATCTATAATTTGTTGTCTGCCAGATCGTTTTGACTGAGGGCAAAGAGAAGTTTCATAACTTTATTTTTTAAGGATATTTAAATATACATGCAGTGAAGATAATGTAGGCGTTGCCTGGACCACATTTGTGAGGCTATTAATGTTTAATATATATTTTTAATGAAAATGAAAAGAGGCAGAGTGTGTGTTTTATGACATGTTTCTCCTGGAGTGCCTTGAACGCGCGTCTATTTTGCTTCAAATGCACGATTTATTCACACGTCCAATTGACTGTGGACGCGCAAATGTATTCAAAATGTTCAAGCGTCCAACTAGACGCGGTAGACACGATTTTGACGCTCTATTCGCGTTTGGTGTGAACGCAGTATCATACATACTTGTCAACAAATGGGACTTGCAGTGTGTTACCTATGACGTTTACATACATGTTTCTAGGTTATAGCTAAAGAAACATTTATTTTAGTTTCAATTATTTTCTGTAGAATTTTTTTCTGTTAGAACTTCTCATATTCATATTTACATACTATGCAATTTAGCACATTTTCATGGTTCAGAGCTGTTTTTTTATTTTTATTTCTTGTTTTAATTACAGTGTTATGTTTTTTTTTATTATTATCCAGGATCCATTTTAAAAACTATTGGTCGATTAATCGGTTATCAGCAAGTGCGGTCCAACCTTGTTATCAGTAAAATCCACTATCGGTCGACCTCCACAAAACAGCACAAAAAAAAAAAATCAACCAAAACTCAAAAAAACAAAAACAAACAAAGACAAAAGACAAAATCTAAACCAAACACAAAACAAAAAGCAAATCCTGTTCTGCAAGCACCCTGAATTCCTGGGAGAAAACAGGCATTAAACACTCTCAGAAAGTCAATATTCTTTCAAAAATGTATAATATGCACCCTTTAGGGGTAAATAAATAGGGTACAAATGTGTCCACTTGTAAAGGTACAGTCCCAGTGACAAACAGATGAAAAGTGAACAAGCATCTGGATCGAGTGTTCGTCGCAACAAACCGAATCCAATTAAAAGGTTTAATATTTAATACAACACCCGATTCAAATTGAAACAGCAGATTAATATCTCCACCATAAATGAAAACACACACTCACAGAACTAATGGAAGTACAAAAGCATATGCGTGTCACATGTCAGTCAATACACGGATGCACGCTCAGATGAACGCGCGGTGTCAAGTGCAATTTCTTTAGCTCGTTTACTCAGTCTAGACTAACTACATATTTACACGTGTACATGCATGCATGCTCTAACATTAAGCCCAAGGCAAGCAGACTCCTGAAACCAGAGCCAGCAAGGTGCAGGAGGGACACCCAGACGAATAACCAAGCGGTAATTCAAGCCAAAGCACAGAGTTCAGACGCAGTCTCCATACACCACGAATAAACTCTTCTCAGTTACAGCAGCAAGGAAGGTAGGGAGGGAAGGATGTCTGTTCTCGCTGTGAGCCACCGGATCAATGGCGATCCCTCTTCGCTCTGTTTGACTTGGAGTCTGACTCTGGACTGCAGATGCCGATGAGACCCGGACCCAGAAACCTGTAGGACGCTAACAGGCTCTCCTCCGTGCTCAAATCATGAGGTTTCGTTGTCTTGAACTAATTGAAGTTGACAGCTTTTATTTAACTTCTCACCGTAAACGCAATATGCGCTGATCCATTTGGTCACAATCCTCTGCCAAACGAGTCAATTTAAGTAATGTGCTAAAGCAAAACATTGTGACCTTGCTCTTTGCGCACATTGTGTCTGCGCGAGCCAAGAAACCTCAACTCACACACGAAGAAAGCGGATAATTACAAGGACTTTGAAATATATGCATGCAGGGACGTTCATACGGACAGTGATTCGCCGCAACAAAGCAACCGGACCTCATTTGTTTTCCATGAGAGTTGTTTTTGACAGTGACAGAGACCGCTGGCGCGGGGACAAAGTTGAGCTCAACTTTATGCAAATGAGCCAGAGCAGGATGTGGTGGCTGGGACAATGACATGATCTTATTTCGACATATTATGTATCATATTAAAGGCCCCTGAAATCAAAATTGACGTTTTTGCTTCAAAACAATAACAAAATTCGCATTTAGGAGATTCAAGCATTCAAAACTTACAGTCTCTCACTTCTGCTAAAATGGATCACAGATTTTGATGACATCACCGTGGACTTCATATAATGTCCAATCAAAAGCTCTCTGGAATCTCAAGCACCCTACATTATAAACAGACGCTGAAGCAGCGGCTTCATAATAAATTAGCAGTGGCTGGGACATATTTTAAAGGGGTGATGAACTGAGAAATCAACTTTTGATGTATAAAAGGTCATTGTAATATAAGAATATCCTGTAAGTTTCAGAGCTGAAAACTTCCTTGTTAGTCAAAGAAAAGCTTTTATGACACCAGGCCCAGAAAACGAGAGATCTCAGAATATGCAGATCTCTTCAGTAACAGGACCTAGACTCCGCCTCTAGAGATAAATATGCTTCTGTAGCCCCGCCCATTGACTCGTGAGCTAAGGATTGTCCCTGCATAAGCTTCCTTCTGAACAGACACTTATGTGAGTAGGCTAAAACATGTTTTTTTTATATGTGTTAGTTTTGCATAACATTATAGATCGTTTGAAATCTATTGATAACAGGACTTGACAGTGATCGGACTTGTAACGTAATGGGCGAGACGCGAGAGAGAGAGTGTGTGTGTGTGTGTGCGTGTGTGTGTCCGTGCGAAGTGAGTGAGTGTGTCCACCCGCGCGAGCGAGAGAGAGTGTGTGTGCGTCCGCGCGAGTGAGTGAGTGTGTGTGAGTCTGCGCGAGTGAGTGAGTGTGTGTGTGTCCGCGCGAAGTGAGTGAGTGTGTGTGTGTGTCCGCGCGAAGTGAGAGAGTGTGTGTGTGTGTGTGTGTGTCCGCGCGAGTGAGTGAGTGTGTGTGAGTCTGCGCGAGTGAGTGAGTGTGTGTGTGTCCGCGCGAAGTGAGTGAGTGTGTCCACCCGCGCGAGTGAGTGAGCGAGCGAGCGAGAGTGTGTGTGTGTGTGTGTATGTTCGCACGAGTGAGTGAGTGTGTGTGTGTCTGCGTGAGAGAGTGAGTGTGTGTGTGTCCACGCGAGTCAGTCAGTGAGTCAGTCAGTCAGTCTGTGTGTGTGTGTGTGTGTGTGTGTGTGTGTGTGTGTGTGTGTGTGTGTGTGTGTGTGTGTGTGGCGTGAGTGTGAGTGTGAGTGTGTCCGCGTGAGTGAGTGAGTCAGTGTGTGTGTCCACGTGAGTGTGTCCGCGCGAGTGAGTGTGTGTGCGTGTGTCCGTGCGAGTGTGTGTCTGTGCGAGAGTGTGTGTGTCTGCGAGAGTGTGTCTGCGCGAGTGTGTGTGTGTCAGCGTGAGTCAGTGTGTGTGTCCGCGTGAGTGAGTGAGTGTGTCCGCGCGAGTATGTGTGTGTGTGTGTGTCCGCGCGAGTGAGTGTGTGTGTGTGTGTCCATGCGAGTGTGTGTCTGTGCGAGTGTGTGTGTCTGCGAGAGTGTGTCCGCGCGAGTGTGAGTGTATGTGTGTCCGAGCGAGTGAGTGTGTGTGTGTGTGTGTCCGCGTGAGTGAGTGTGTGTGTGTGTGTGTGTCCGCGTGAGTGAGTGTGTGTGTGTGTGTGTGTGTGTCCGCGTGAGTGAGGGCATGTTTTTGTGAAATATCAGGACACAAATGTGTATAATGACATGGGTATTACAAAAAGAGGGTGAAATATGAGGATGTTCCCCATGTCCTCACTTTTCAAAATGCTTATAAATCACACAGAATGAGTTTTTTTTCACAGAAAGTGAACGGCACAGTCTCCTGTGAGGGCTAGGTTTAGGGGCAGGGGCAGTGTGTGTGTGTGTGTGTGTGTGTGTGTGTGTGTGTGACGGGTAGGTTTAGGGATAGGGGCAGTGTGTGTGTGTGTGTGTGTGTGTGTGTGTGTGTGTGTGTGTGTGTGTGTGTGTGTGTGTGTGTGTGATGGGTAGGTTTAGGGGCAGGGGCAGTGTAAGGGGATAGAAAATACGGTTTGTACGGTATAAAAACCATTACGCCTATGGAATGTCCTCACATTTCACAAAAACAAACGTGTGTGTGTGTGTGTCCGTGCAAGTTTGTGTCCGCGCGAGTGAGTGAGTGTGTGTGTGTGTGTGTGTGTGTGTGTGTGTGTGTCCGCGCGAGTGAGTGTGTGTGTGTGTCCACGTGAGTGAGTGTGTGTGTCCGCGAGAGTGTGTGATTTAATTGTGCTTGTTTGATATTTTGCGAGTCCTCTGTGCATTTCCCCAGACGATACCCATATGGACTGAGGGAGCTGAAGCTCATTAAATATGCAAATCTTATCCAATCATAGTAGTGGGCGTTTACTTCCAAGTCTTCAGTGCGGCACGCCCGTCAAAACCGAGTGTTTTTCAGAGAGCCTCAAAACCAAGGCAGAAAATAGCCTATTACTGATTCATTATGATGTTTCTGAATGTAAAAACCACAAAAAAGTCATAAGTTGACCTCAGACAACAGTATAAAAAAATGTAAAAAGCCAGTTCATGACACCTTTAAGTATCACCTCAAGATGCAATCTAATCCTGTTTGCATGAAATAAGCCGCTGCATGAAAGCCGTTTGCATGAAATAAGCGAATAAGCCGAGCAGGTTTAAGTTCACGGACCTGTTGCTGTGACAGCAAGTCCAGGATGAGCGTCGAAGAACCAAACAATCCAAGATCCTGCCAAATCATCAACAATCAAATCCAGCTAACCGAGTTAGCGATGTATGAAGAACGGACCCCTGGTAAATGCAATGAACCAAGAAAAAACGACAAGATTTATTTTGCTTGAAAGTTTAAAATTGCATGATTTAATGCATGCAAAGCATAAAATTTCATGACGACACAGCACTGCAACATCACGTGAGAGTAACTGCGATAGAACGTTATAATCCAACATTTCTAACGGTTCTCAAATTTGCACTGGTTTGCCAACACAAAACTAAAAATGCTGTATGACTAGACTGTAAATTTCATATTCCATTCTGTTTTACTTTAGCCTGGTCCATCCAGACTCTCGTACATTTCATTTGTTCAGAGAGTCTGGCCACTCTCCATTGACAAGCGTTTACTTCCTTGAAGGCGGTTCTCTGTTGAAGTTTAAAACTATTGGATCTGCCCAGAGCCGCTCTGGATCTGCCATAACTAGTGTTGTAGTACTCGAAACCGGTCTTAAGACCATTTTTTGAAGGTCTTGGTCTTGTCTCGGTCTCGACTGCATTTCTCCTCGGCCTTAGAGGACTCTGGATTTTCTCTCAAGACCGGTCAAGACCACAACTGCAAGGGTATCACTAAATTGCTGGTGCATTGTCTGATTTAACATCATTAATGTGATTTGATGTAAAACTTTCTTCTTAAAATGCGATCAATAACTTCTTTATAACGTGATTTCTTGTGTTATTGTGCTGCCGGGTTCAGAATCAGTGCAGGATTGGCTCAAAAATGCCCAAAATTAATATAAATGCCCACAAAATTCTGAGATTTAGTTTTTTATATAACATAGAATATAATTAAGCAATATCACAAGAGACAGAGAGCTGTTTTCATGAATATAAGCGTGATTGCAAATTATATTGGTTTATACAAACATTCAATAAACAAGAAGTTCATATTAAATGACATTTTAAACTGTGTTTGCTAATTCAGCAACGTTTCGTTATTAAATGAATCAGCTGCTTTGAACTAATCGGTTGAATAAAGGATTCCGTGACTGTTCAATAATGTTAATGTTTTAATGTTAAATTAATCTGAACATTATTTATGCCGGTGTAATCGTACCAATTCAGATGCAACTTCTGTGCCATGGGTTTTGTTGTCAGTGATTTGATTGGTAACAGCGCTATAGGGTCTTACTATTCTAATTGTGTTTATTTATTAAATATAAGACATTTCTCAGACAGTAGATATGGATCTTTAAGAGGAATTTAAGGTCTGCTGGTCTGGTCTTGGTCTTGTCTTGGTCTCGTCCTGTCTTGTCTTGGTCTCAACCCCACAAAGTCTTGGTCTTGTCTTGGTCTCAACCCCACAAAGTCTTGGTCTTGTCTTGGTCTCGCCCTGTCTTAGACCCCACAAAGTCTTGGTCTTGTCTTGGTCTCAACCCCACAAAGTCTTGTCTTGACTCGGTCTCAACCCCACAAAGTCTTGGTCTCGGCACACACTGGTCTTGGTCTCAACTTGGTCTCGGTTTAGTTGGTCTTGACTACAACACTAGCCATAACCAATCACTAACGTTTGGTCGTGACGCATGTCATGCGCCGTTTGCCTCCGTTTCTCACATGGAAGTCCATAAAAATAAATGTGCACGCCACCTCAGTGATAAAACCTAAAGCTCGTGCATTCGGATGGTGATTTATTCACGGTGGAGAGTTTTGTGATCGGGAACGCACTGCTCACGTGGTCAATAACATGATTGTATGCTGTAAATAAAATGTCATATGCTTGGTATGATAAGAATAAACGCTGTATATATGAATATAGAATAAATGTAAATAACGGCCCATTTCAAATGTTCACAAGCTTTTCTTCTTTTTATTTTTTGAGCGATGATGAAATATATTGCTCTTGTAAATACTCGCCAGCATTTCAAGACATAAAAGTCTAGATCAGATCTAGATTAAAATGCATCCAATTGACAGCGAATCGCAGACGTACGGTGCTCTGCAGGGGTCAAAAAGGATATAAACAGTGAATTTTGAAGTGATATATTCTTGAAAACTCAGAGATGTGGATTTGGACAGCAATTAAATGACCACATGACCTTGGTGTTTGTCTAAAGCAGGAGGTCATTCGGCCAGGGATTTTTATGCGGGTGGTGGGAGACGGACGGCAATAAAATCACTGACTAGCCCCTGTAAATGATGACAATACCTTCCGACCCCACAAAAAACAATTACCGTCCGAATGGGCTTTAGCCAAATCCTTCACCACTAACGGAGCGAACCGGAAACCGCATGGGGAGGAACCGCACAACATCATGGCCACCAACAACTCTCAGCAAAGATTGTTCTTGCTCCGGCTTTAAAGGGGTGATGAATTGAGAAATCAACTTTCCCTCAAGCCTTTGATATATACAAGTTCATCGTGATATAAGGATATCCTGTACGTTTCAGAGCAAAAAAAAACCGTCCTTGTTAGTCAAAGAAAAGCTTTTATTGACACCAGGCCCAGAAAACGCTCGATCTCAGAATATGTCGACCCTTGACGTCATAGAATGCAGAAACGCCGCCTCAACAGATAAATATGTACGCCTGATTCTGTAGCCCCGCCCACCGACTCGTGGAGCTAAACGGATCGTGCTACCGAGCAAACTACATGCCAAAGAGAGTAATATATTGCCTGTGCCTGGTTGTGGAAGAACACAGTCGCTGCATAAGCTTCCTTCAGATTCTAATATTTTAAATGTGTGGTTGAACTTTATTTTTAATGAATATTCAGCTCACTTGGGGAAGACATTGAGCGTTTGTTCATTTCACCGGATTCATTTGTAAACAAGAGACCGGATTTGCAGACAGGATGAGATTACATGAATGAATGAAGCAACACAATTATGTGAGTTAAAATTGTTTTATATGTGATAGTATTGGATTGTTACAGGTCAAATAAATCGTGTACATGTCGAACTAAACTTAACTTACCACTGTCAGAGGGCAGCCCAACGTCCAGGGGATGTGCGTTGTTCACTCTCTTGACTTGATATTTGAAGGAAAAATACAAATCGCGGAAGTTTTTGCTGTTTGCAACGTGTGTGTGTGTGTGTGTGTGTGTGTGTGTGTGTGTGTGTGTGTGTGTGTGTGTGTGTGTGTGTGTGTGTGTGTGTGTGTGTGTGTGTGTGTGTGTGTGGACTGGTAATCCCTACGTTTTTGGGGACAAAATGTCCCCACAAAGATGGCAATATCCGAAATTCTCGTCCTTGTGGGGACATTTTTAGGTCCCCATGAGGAAAACATCTTATAAATCAGACTAAGTGATGTTTTTTGACAATGTAAAAATGCAGAATGTCTCCTGTGATGGGTAGGGGCAGTGTAGGGGGATAGAATATAAAGTATGTACGGTATAAAAACCATTACGCCTATGGAAAGTCCCCATAAAACATGAAAACCCAACATGTGTGTGTGCGTGTGTGAGATGCACGGTTCACGCTTATATCCACCCATCAGGCGGGCCAAGTAATGTAAAATAACATTCATATTAATCGCGGGTGGATGAGAGATTAATCATTGTGTTTGCGAGCCCTGAGGGACGAATCATTCCGGTTGCCGTTTCTCCACACGCTTTCAAAACAACGCCTCACGCGTACTCACCAGGGAGCCGAAGCTCATTAAATATGCAAAGCGTATCCAATCATAGCCGTGGGCGTTTACTTCCAAGTGCTCAGTGCGGCACACCCATAAAAACCCAGTGTTTCTTAAGAGAGGCTCAAAACCAGGGCAGAAAATAGCCTATTACTTATTCATTATGATGTTTCTGAATGTAAAAACCATGCAAACGTCACAAGTAGACCTCAGACAACAGTATAATTTTTTTTTTAAAAGCCAGTTCACGATACCTTTAACTTCTAGATATTCGGCAGCGTTGCCACAACGGACCGAATGGCTTCGCTCGCATCTTTCTCCGCCGCCATTACTGAACTACATCTCAAACTAGCGCACAACATCAACGTCATTGTTCCCAGCCACGCCCTCTGTTCGCTGATTGGACCGGTTAAAATTTGGCCGGAGAAAACCTAAGAATATAGCGCAGTCCCAGACGGAGAACTGAAGGAAAATGAAATTTGAGCGGAAGTACGTAGGAGGGTGGAGCCAGGCTAGTTTAACTTGCCATTTTGTTGTAATTTACTATCAGTTTCTATGTGAAAACTGTAAATCCCACACCAATTTGTTTTCAGTGTGTAAAGGATTCTGGGTGAATTTGTCCACCAATAAATCACACAACCAACAAATGAGACACACTGAAGCACTAACATGCCAGTCAACATCTAAAAACTAAGAGAACACAAAAACCACACACATGTACATTTGCAAAGTTCAGTTTCATCACGAGTGGAAGGTCACACTCCCCAAAACTCGTCACTGCGTCTTAGATCACAGTAAGGCCACATCTGTCTCTCCGTCTCCCTAACGTGATCCAGAACATGGCACAGTTTCACTGGCAGGATCGCTAATACATCTGAATGTTCAGTCAAGGCCAGTACTGTCAGACAGACGGAGAGAGTATACGTTAGAAAAGAAGAGAACGCTGTGTAGGAGGAAAACGAAGGCGAAATCCCACTTATAGCGAGACTCATTATCATCCCAAAAAATTGAAATGCTTCCAGTGAGATCTTCCCCTGTCTCCAGGCCTCTTCTCTTTGTTATGGAGCGATTCTTCTGCCAGGCCACTTTGTTTATCGTTGGCATCCGTGCCCATTTGGACAAAAAAAGGTTAGTCTTTTTAAAACACCCAATCCTTTCCAAATCACACTTCACCCGCTATCCATCTCACACTTACAGCTTTCCGTCCTATCCCATCTTTCCATTTCTTCTCACATTTCTGCTGTTGTCGTATCTCCAGGACGACGCACACGCAAGAGCTGGATTTCAACATGTCAGATATATGATGCTCTACAAAGGATCTCTCAGGGCGCAAAGGAGCCTCCAGCGGTTTTGCCTGCTGAGATCTACAGAGAACTGAAAACCGGGGATTGAAACATCTTGCACTAATAATAGCAATGGAGTGGCTCTCATTAGGAACGTCCCATCCCGAACCATTAGAAACAAAAAGCGGTCATGTTTATCCATTTCTTTCCCTTTCTGTTATGTTACCTCCTAATTTTCCTAGTCTGACTGACGCAGTAGAGCCAGTTACACTCGCTAGGTTGAGCCTGTTGGGTCATGTTATTGGGTTATTTTTTCCATTGTTGGATAGGCTGGATCAATCCCATTGACAGTTGAAACAAAACACCCCTCCGACGCAACAGCCCAACAGCGGCTTTACTACAGCAACCCAGCTGTTGAGTTACACAGAGCGCAGGCTTTCTGCATCCGCGTCAAGAGAGCAGCACAAAACTGGAGGATTTTGTCAGAGTGTTTTCTCTAACTTCCCGACTTGAGTGGTATCAGGTGGCTGATAAGCGGGAGCTGAACAAGCCAGAATGATGTGTAAACCAAGTGCTTATAAACACTTTAAACGGAGAGGGTCAAATTCTGTCGATTCACTGTAATGCATAGTTTACACCAAACCTCTGGAGATGTTCACGGCTTTCACAAATATTATATAATTCTCCAGTGATTTATTCATTGTAGTTCCAACATAGAACTTTTGAAATAAATAAATAAATAAATAAATAAATAAATAAATAAATAAATAAATAAATAAATAAATAAATAAATAAATAAATAAATAAATAAATAAATAAATAAATAAATAAATAAATAAATAAATAAATAAATAAATAAATAAATAAATAAATAAATAAATAAATATTGTATTTTTATTTTTTAACTTAAATTAAAAACATTTTTACAATAAATAAATAAAATAATTTATTAATTAATTAAAATATAAATAAATTAAAATAAATAAAATTAAACTAAAATAAATGCAATAAAATTAGGTAAACAAAAATTTTACTAAATACAAAATACATTTATTTTAATTGTATTTATTTAATTTTATTGCATTTATTTAATTTTAATTTTATTTATTTTAATTTTATTTAATTTATTTTTTTAATTTTATTAATTTATTTATTTTTTATTTTTTATTTTTTATTCAATTTCTTTATTTTTATTTTTTTAATTCATTTATTTAAGTTTTATTTAAATTAAATAAAATATATATTAAAATAACAATTGAAATAAATTAAAATGAAAATAAATAAAATACAAATAAAATAAATGTAATATAATTAAAATAAATACAATTAAAATAAATAAAATTAGATAAATTAAAATAAACACATTTATTTAATTTATTTATTTTAATTTCTTTTCTTTTAATTTTATTTATTTTATTGCATTGCATTTAATTTATTTTAATTTAATTTAATTAATTAATGTTATGTTTTTATTTATTTGTATTTAATTTAATTAATTTTAATTTAATTTATTTATTTATTATTTAATGTCTTTATTGAAATTTTATTTAAATTAAATAAAAATTATAATATTAAAACAACAATTGAAAGAAATAAAATGAAAATAAATAACAATTGATATAAATAAAATGAAAATAAATGTAAATGAATGAATTAAGCAATACCTAAATAAATAAATAAATAAATAAATAAATAAATAAATAAATAAATAAATAAATAAATAAATAAATAAATAAATAAATAAATAAATAAATAAATAAATAAAAATACAATTTCTCTCATATTGAAATAAATATAGAAATAAAAATAGAAAATTAAAAATATAAAAAAAATAAAAAAAATACATACACATATAAAAACAGTAACGACTCATTGAACAGCATTATCAATTGATGTTGAATCTTTTGAATCCTTGCCGTTCTCCCTCTTCTCATGAACGTGTTCTCACATTAGGAACAAATGGCTCTCATTAGGAACGTCCCACCCCGAACCCTTTCAAACAAACAGCCGTCATGTTTGTCCACTTCTTTCCCTTTCTGTTATAATACCTCCTAATCTTCCTCCTTTTTTTCCTAGTCTGAATGACGCAGTTCTTAATGCGAGTTAGTAGTGGTCATATCTCAAAACCAGCATGCTGTCCATCCCCCTGCACTAAATTTAGACTTTTTCCTCTAGTAAAAATGTATGCGCCAGAGTAGGTGACTAAAAACACTCGCTTCAACCCACGTCACTGCTGACGAGGTGTGAGGGCGTGGCCAAGCAAAGCGCGCCAACCAGACCGAGGACCTCGTTCCTGGAGACGCAAGAAAACAGAAATAAAACCCGATGGAACATTTCTTTCCACTGGCTTTTAGGAGAGTGAGGACATGGAGTAGCAGGTGACTATCGTTTCTGGAGCGCCAGAGCAAGTGTTCCGTGACTCACAATTAGATATAAAAGTGCTAAAATATCCATTTCCCAAATTGCATTTACGATTATTCTCGTAAATAATAAAGTCGAGAGCGGGCAAAGTGCACTCCAGTAGTGGTGACACGTGCAAGTAAAAAAAAACAATCGTGTTTTACAAGAAAATACTACTTGTCTTTCTACACTGAAAAAAAAAGCAGTAGAAATAATTCTCACTCAGAAATTGCTTAAGTAAATCTATCAGTTTTTTCAGTGTACGTGGTAAATGTCAAACCAACACAAAAACAGTGAAGTAAAGCAGTGAATCATATCGCTGTCATCCGAGTGAAATATTGAACGCTTGCGCCGCTCAGTCTGCCTGGCTGCATCCCTGGAAGTACAATTATATGAAAGCATTGGCTTGAGTGGGCGACTAACCGTCCGCTAACAGACGGAAGGAGGAATAAGTAGCGGAACGCTGGAAGGAGGAATAAAAAAGAGAGGGAAGCCTTGGTCCGGTGCGCTGGCACGGCTCAGGGAAGCTGGAGGAGAGGGCGAGGTGGGCAGGTTGGTCATTAAAGCCGCCCAACAGCAGGATAGACTGTGGCAGGCGTGAAGGAGCACGAGCTGTGACTCAGCAGAAAACTGAAACCCACTGAGGCCTGCACTAACAAAATTCGGACTGAAGTGGCTGTTTGTTTATTTTCCTGCTTTTCGACTGCATTGTTTTAGCCTTGTTCCAGACCAAGACATTTATCATTGCATTATGCAAACCCATTACAAACATATACACTCACCTAAAGGATGATTAGGAACACCATACTAATACTGTGTTTGAGCCCCTTTCGCCTTCAGAACTGCCTTAATTCTACGTGGCATTGATTCAACAAGGTGCTAAAAGCATTCTTTAGAAATGTTGGCCCATATTGATAGGAGAGCATCTTGCAGTTGATGGAGATTTGTGGGATGCACATCCAGGGCACGAAGCTCCCGTTCCACCACATCCCAAAAATGCTCCATTGGGTTGAGATCTGGTGACTGTGGGGGCCATTTTAGTTCAGTGAACTCATTGTCATGTTCAAGAAACCAATTTGAAATTATTGGAGCTTTGTGACGGTGCATTATCCTGCTGGAAGTAGCCATCAGAGGATGGGGACATGGTGGTCATAAAGGGATGGACATGGTCAGAAACAATGCTCAGGTAGGCCGTGGCATTTAAACGATGCCCAATTGGCACTAAGGGGCCTAAAGTGTGCCAAGAAAACATCCCCCACACCATTACACCACCACCACCAGCCTGCACAGTGGGAACAAGGCATGATGGATCCATGTTCTCATTCTGTTTACACCAAATTCTGACTCTACCATCTGAATGTCTCAACAGAAATCAAGACTCATCAGGCAAAATTTTTCCAGTCTTCAACTGTCCAATTTTGGTGAGCTTGTGCAAATTGTCGCCTCTTTTTCCTATTTGTAGTGGAGATGAGTGGTACCCGGTGGGGTCTTCTGCTGTTGTAGCTCATCCGCCTCAAGGTTGTGTGTGTTGTGGCTTCACAAATGCTTTGCTGCAGACCTCGGTTGTAACGAGTGGTTATTTCAGTCAAAGTTGCTCTTCTATCAGCTTGAATCAGTCGGCCCATTCTCCTCTGACCTCTAGCATCAACAAGGCATTTTCCCCCACAGGACTGCTGCATACTGGATGTTTTTCCCTTTTCACACCATTCTTTGTAAACCCTAGAAATGTTTGTGCGTGAAAATCCCAGTAACTGAGCAGATTGTGAAATACTCAGACCGGTCCGTCTGGCACCAACAACCATGCCACGCTCAAAATTGCTTAAATCACCTTTCTTTCCCATTCTGACATTCAGTTTGGAGTTCAGGAGATTGTCTTGACCAGGACCACACCCCTAAATGCATTGAAGCAACTGCCATGTGATTGGTTGATTAGATAATTGCATTAATGAGAAATTGAACAGGTGTTCCTAATAATCCTTTAGGTGAGTGTACAACTTACATGTTGACAACTTTTATGATCTAAAAGGCAAGTGCGATAAAAATTAATTATCATTTATTTATTTATAACGAACTAAGTTTGTCCAACATTGACGTCATTTCCACCACGAGCAGCCATTCTGCAGCGATTCATTCATTCAGAAGTTATCAGTCGTGCTGGATTTCAGATGAATGTAGATATAGAAAAAAAGTTTTATATCACTTATGAAGAAAACGCTTTTAAACTAAATATATTATTGTGCATAATTGCCAGTTATGCCATAATTTTTCAATTACTACATAAATAAATAAAGTCCCATTGTTCTCTCAAATTGTGCCCCATCTGGATGGACAGAATGACGGGTGTATGGATGATGGTTGATCAAAGGACGGACGGACGGATGGATGCACAGAATGACAGGTGATGGATGGATCGATGATGGACGGACAAAGGATAGATGGATGGACGGATAGACAGATGACAGACGGACAGACAGACGGATGGACGGATGGATGGATGGATGGACAGAATGACAGGTGGATGGATGATGGACAGAATGATGGATGGATGGATGGATGGATGGATGATGGATGGACAAATGATGGATGGACAGATAACGGACAGATGGATGG
Organism: Gobio occitaniae; assembly: GCA_033150135.1. Lineage (NCBI taxonomy): Eukaryota > Metazoa > Chordata > Actinopteri > Cypriniformes > Gobionidae > Gobio > Gobio occitaniae. The sequence continues at coordinate 204,375 of JARQWZ010001669.1, forward strand.
ATGGATGGATGGATGGATGGATGGATGGATGGATGGATGGATGGATGGATGGATGGATGGATGGATGGATGGATGGACGGACGGACAGAATGACAGGTGGATGGATGATGGATGGATGGACAGAATGACGGATGATGGACAGATGGATGGGCAGATGATGAATGGACAGAATGATGGATGGATGGACAGAATGACAAGTGGATGGATGATGGATGGTTGGACAGATGGATGGATCATGGATGGATGATGGACAGACGAATGATGGATGGACAGACGGATGGACAGAATGACGGGTGGATAATGGATGGATGGATGGACGGATTATGAATGGATAGAATGATGAATGATGATGGATGGACGGACAGAATGACGGGTGGGTGGATGGATGGATGGATAACAATTGTTTTTGTAAAATTGTACCCTGACAATATGTCAAATAAATAAATAAATAAATAAATACATACTGTACATACACACACACACACACACACTCTTGCTTCTCTGAGATTGTACCCTGGCCACACATAATCAAGAAGAGCAGGACGTCCACACCAGAGTCAACAAAACCCACACACACACAAACACACTCAAGACTCATGAAGGCAACGTCATCAACTCTGAGACGCGTGTAGAGTTCTGGACTGATCGGGTTCCTGCCGCATCAGTGGCTGATAAACACATCCACACTTCGGCTGTAGTCTTCCCTTCTCCGTGTCCAGAGTGGGATAAATGAACAGTGTGCAGGAACCAGGAGGACGGAGGGGGAGAGACTGGCATCCTCATGAAAATACTACTTTTCTTGGAATGCCTTCAAAAACTGCACTGCTTTTCCCTCCGAAGGTTTTGTAAAACTCCCAGCTGTTTTCTTTGCATGCAGTTTTTGCCAAAGAGCTAATCATAATAATCACACTACTATTAGTTGACGTCAATACGAATAACATCTAAAAGATGATTGGTGTAAATCACTACTATAATGCCCCCGGTACGGAGCGATTGGATGCGGCTTGTGTTCCTTCCTTTAATAACCCAGTGGAAAACAAGTGGAAACGAATTTATAAAAGACAAAAGTCAAAAGACCTGGTTCTGATTCATTTTTCCCCACATGTAAAAGTCAAGACAGATTTGCCATAAGCGGCGTGTTACGATTTCACGTGTGTCTGCTGACCGCTGCCCAGATGAGGCTTGACAGGGTAGGGCAGTTTCTGCGGCTGTGATTTGTTGTGGTCTTTGAATAAGAGACTGCTTTGACAAGTCGTGGAAGAGAAAATGACGGCACGAGACAATGTGGCTTTTCCACCTTCGCCCTCTATAGTGTTGCTCAAGCTTTAAGATGACAATAACTATTACATCTAAGTCCATTAATAACGCTCTATAAAACGTCAAGCAAATGAGATGCATTATAGCTTGTTAGGCTTAGTTCTCTGTAAAATAGAATAAGATAGCGATGGATGATTGATTGGGATGGATGGATGTATGGATGGATGGATGGATTGGGATGATGGATGGATTGGGATGATGGATGGATGGATTGGGATGGATGGATGGATTGATTGGGATGGATGGATGGATGGATAGATGGATTGATTGGGATGGATGGATGGATGGATAGATGGATTGGGATGGATGGATGGATGGATAGATGGATGGATGGATTGGGATGAATGGATGGATGGATAGATGGATTGGGATGGATGGATGGATAGATGGATGGATGGATTGGGAGGGATGGATGGATGGATGGATAGATGGATTGGGATGGATGGATAGATGGATAGATGGATTGGGATGGATGGATGGATGGATAGATGGATGGATGGATTGGGATGAATGGATGGATGGATAGATGGATTGGGATGGATGGATGGATAGATGGATGGATGGATTGGGAGGGATGGATGTATGGATGGACAGGGATGATGGATGGATGGATGTATTGATTGGGATGGATTGGGATGGATGGATGAATTGGGATGGATGGATGGTTTAAGATGGATGGATGGATGGATGGATGGATGATGGATGATGGATGGAATGACAGGTGGATGGATGATGGATGGATGATGAATGGAATGACAGGTAGATGGATGATGGATGGATGGATGATGTACGGATGAATGATGGATGGATGGATGGATGATGGACGGACAGAATGATGGATGGATGGATGGAAGGATGGACAGAATGACGGGTAGATGGATGATGGATGGATGATGGACGGACGAATGATGGATGGATGGATGGATGGACAGATGATGGATGGATCGATGATGGACAGACAGAATGATGGATGATGGGTGGATGAATGGATAGATGGATGGATGAATGGATGGACAGAATGACGGGTGGATGGATGATGGACGGACGAATGATGGATGGATGGATGGATGGACAGAATGACGGGTGGATGGGTGATGGATGGATGGATCGATGATGGATGGACAGATGGATGGACAGATGGATGGATGGACAGAACAACGGATGGATGGATGGATGGATGGATGATGGATGGACAGAATGACAGGCAGATGGATGATGGATGGATGATGGACAGATGGACAGATGTATAGACAGATGATGGATGGATGGATGGAAGGACAGAATGACGGGTGGATAATAGATGGATGGATGGATGATGGATGGATGGATGGACAGAATGATGGGTGGATAATAGATGGATGGATGGATGATGGATGGATGGACAGAATGACGGGTGGGTGGATGATGGATGGATGATGGACGGAAGGACGAATGATGGATGGATGGACAGAATGGCGGGTGGATAATAGATGGATGGATAGATGATGGATGGATGGACAGACTGACGGGTGGGTGGATGATGGACGGATGTATGGACAGATGATGGATGGATGGATGGAAGGACAGAATGATGGGTGGGTGGATGATGGATGGACGAATGATGGATGGATGGATGGACAGAATGACGGGAGGATGGGTGATGGATGGATGGATCGATGATGGATGGACAGATGGATGGACAGATGGATGGATGGACAGAACGACGGATGGATGGATGGATGATGGATGGACAGAATGACAGGCAGATGGATGATGGATGGATGATGGACAGATGTATGGACAGATGATGGATGGATGGATGGATGGATGGAAGGAAGGACAGAATGACGGGTGGATAATAGATGGATGGATGGATGGACAGAATGACGGGTGGGTGGATGATGGATGGATGATGGACGGAAGGACGAATGATGGATGGATGGACAGAATGGAGGGTGGATAATAGATGGATGGATAGATGATGGATGGATGGACAGACTGACGGGTGGGTGGATGATGGACGGATGTATGGACAGATGATGGATGGATGGAAGGACAGAATGATGATTGATGGATGGATGATGGACGGAAGGACGAATGATGGATGGACGGATGGATGGATAGACAGAATGATGGATGGATGGATGGATGGATGGATGGACAGAATGATGGATGGATGAACAGAATGAATAAGATAACGTACACTCAGTCTGCATCATTTCAGTTTATACCATGGTCTAAATACTCAATTCTGATTGGCTGGAAGGTGTGTGTTCAAACTGTGTAATGCACAGATAGTTCAAGTTTAATCACTGTCCAATACTTCAAAAAGTTCATGAGCGAACGAATCCGTATGAATAGAGCGACTTACTACAAACATCTTCTGAAGAGACTCAAGCGCTTTATTTGATGAACAGATTTAATTTAGTCTTTTATTCAAAACACATCAGATTGGGTAAATAGAAGCTCAAGAAGGCTTGCTTTATGTGCAAGAACCAATGAGGTTCACTCTCATGTAACTTACCTTTAAAATAAATGACAAAAAAATGTAATGTGGCCAATAAATCGGAAAATATTTGGAGTCGCGCCACATGACATTTTACAACCTAAACCAATCTTGCTTTGTCATAAAAAGGTCAAATGATCTGATATTTTAGAGACTGACCTTGACACGGTCATGAGGGTCTGCAGGGGTCCTTCTCTATGACATCATTTCCTGTTTTATAGGTTTTTCCTTTGAGAACCACAGGAAATAATAAAAGACTGTGCCAAGAAATACGAAAAGATTGTGCCAAACTACTGGAATTTCATTTTGAAAGCAGTTTTAAATCAAATTAATACATTTAGACAACAGCAACAAAAGAACTGAGCATGTCACTGACCCTTATATTAACTTCTTAAGCTATTGACCTGATCAAATCTTTTGTTTATTTCTCTCATGCATGACATCTTTTTTCCTTTGTTTGGAAATCTAGTCGTCTACTAACCCTGGCAGGGAATATCGTTGGCTCGTTGACAAATTGCTTTTGCTCCTCTTTTGTAAGTTGCTTTGGACAAAATGAGTTGCTAAACACGTAAATAAATAAACTTCAACAGTGCAATATTACAGCATGACATAAAAATGTGCTCGAAATCTGACAGAATATAAAGAAGCTTTCTGCCTAGTACCAAACGAGCGCAAGTGCGTATGCGAGCGTTTCTGTGCCAGCCTCACAGCAGAAGAAAGCCATTACAAGTAACTCAAAAGACAACAACATCCTCGCTGACAGAAACCATGAGGCCTAACTGCATAATATGGACTCCAATTACGTCTTCTAACAGAACGAAGAGGTCCTTGTGCTCGTCTTTGAACGCAGCCGCAGCTGGTACCGCAGCAATAAGGCACCCGTCGCCAATTAAGACAAAAAACAAACGACAGAATCGGCCTTTTACGAGCTGTGATTTACGTCCTGACCTTTTTCCAGCTTTGCCGTCAATAATCACAACAACAACTTTAAACAGACTGAACAAAATCTTTCATGCGCCGTTTTACAGCTTTTTTCTTACAGTGATGGAGAGGAAAATCCCATAATGTGGGCTCGTCTGTTTTGATGATCTGATGTTGATGGGAAAATATGCCACACTCTCAGAAAAAAAAGCTGTACCCCTTTCGAAAGGTACAGCGTTGTACGTAAAGTTAGTACATTAAAGGTACATCATAGTAGAATCGGTTTAAAACCTCTTAACTGTCACCGTCCCGCTGGCCATTTTTTGATCGCCTTTTTTTCGTATCATATATTTGAGAAATTATCATAAATTGGGTATCATTCGAAAGCTTACGAACTCAAAATTCATCCTGTGAAAACCGTTTTGAAATTGGACGTTGCGTTACCATGGAAACGGTACTTTAATTTCTTCTAGCGGGCTCCTCGCCCTAGTGGGCGGTGTTATGTTTCATATTACAACATTTATTTGAACTACTTTATAATCAAAATCTTTTCTAATCTTGACAAAACACATATCGTTGGAAAGGTCCGAGTCTCAAGGTTCCATATTTGGTGACCGTTTTGTGATGAAAGTGACAGAAATTTACAGGAAAATGCATCAAATAAAACAATCAATGGAATTTCAAATGACACCCGGTGGCTGTTTGTGGTACAGCGCCTAAACAAAATCTCATGGGGACTTCAATTTTTGTGATATCAACTTCAAATTTGGAACACAACTTGATTAGACATATGGCTTTGATTTTATAGTAATTTTAGATTAAAACATTTTTGTAAAATATATATTTTATATAAAATAAAAAATATTTAGTACAGTATTTTTTATTTACAGTAAATTTAAAATTCCATAGCTTTTTCATACTTTCATATTTTGAATTGCTTCACTTCAGCAATAATCTGCAGAGTGTCTTGACCAAACTTGTCCATCTCACCACAGTGGCTCTACAATAATTTTACGAAGCGACGACAACAGTTTTTGTGTGCAAAAAAAAATCTAAATAACGCCTTTATCCAACTTGTTCTTGTCTTCCGTGTGTGCCTCCACGACGCATGCGCGAGAATATGACGCAGATCCGGCGTTCGGACACATGACCCAGAAGCGATTTGTTTACAAGCAGAGGAAGACGCGCGTATCTAAGCTGTTGAATTCTACATTGATCGTGCTTTAGGTCTCGGCGTTGTTCTCAAAATCGGGCTAAAGTGTGCATTTCATGGATTCCCGAACCCCGGCGCTACGTCATATTCTCACGCATGCGTCGTGGAGGCACAGACGGAAGACAAGAAGAGGTTGAATAAAGTCGTTATTTTGATTTTTTTTTGCGCACAAAAACTATTGTCGTCGCTTTGTAAAATTATTGTAGAGTCACTGTGGTGAGATGGACTTTGTAACAACGTTTTAAGTGCCTTTTATGGGTCTTGTGAGTGTAAATGTACTGAATGCCAATGGAGGCCTATCTGAAGCCTTTCTCAGCATCAGCTTTCAACAAAAATATCTTCATTTGTGTTCTGAAGATGAACGGAGGTCTTACAGGTGTCCAACGACATGAGGGTGAGTAATTAATGACAGAATTTTCATTTTTGGGTGAACTAACCCTTTAAGTTTGGATAGTGCATTTTCATGTGTATTCTCAAAAAGGGGACAGTTAAGGGGTCCCGTCCTAGTGACAGCTTTTATCATGGCGATCGCACTTGAGTCTGATGTCAAGAACTGATCGTGATCAAAAGTGTGGTGGTTCACACACGTGGCAGGGATGGCGCGCATTTCATGAGCTGATGTCATTAAAGAGCTCGGAGCCCAACCTAACTGAGATTTCCTATGGCCAATCTCCCCTGGAGCTCATGGGACAGACCAGTACGCTCTTCTGCTCGATTTAACACTGGCCAGCATTACGTAACACAACCCATAACGGTTTCAACAATAATGAGCTAATGCAAGTGGTGTTTAGAGGCTTACTGTCCCATTGCTAAAGCGGACACTAGGATGTCAGAGCAGGACCTGGGACATGTGTCAGCCAATCATTTGCCTGTTAACATGATTTATAAAAGAGTGGATACCCTGATCATGGGTGGAATCACTGAGCATTTCTGCCACTTTGGTGCGTGGTGTATCACAGCAAATATATGCATTTTGACCAGGAATTGACCAGGAGCACAAAAAGGAACAATGACAAGCAAGCATGGCTGGGAACTTCAGAAAAACGACAATCCAAGGACTCGATCAGGACCAGTTTCATTAAAATAAGCAAAATTAATCAAAAGTGTAATGGTGCCCGATCGTCCCAATAGCCGCGTTTCCATTACAGATTTGCGCAAAACTTTTGCGATATTTTCTAAAATTCGATAAAAAAATATTGTGAAATGACGGCGTTTCCATTAACTGATGTTATGCGACTAAAACAATTTTTTTTCCTCTCGTCAGAGCCGGCCCAAGGCATAAGCGAACTAAGCGGCTGCTTTAGGGCCCCTTGGCCACCAGAGGGCCCCCAAGAGCACAAGAAATTACTCTCCGGCAAAGTTATTTCATGATGATCGAAATCGCGAAATGGCCTTAAACAATTATTGCAATAAATTGCAAAAAGTTTTCTAATACACAGGTGCTGGTCATAAAATTAGAATATCATCAAAAAGTTGATTTAGTTCACTAATTCCATTCAAAAAGTGAAATTTGTATATTATATTCATTCATTACACACAGACTGATATATTTCAAATGTTTATTTCTTTTAATTTGAAAACATGATGCTACGTATGTTGTTAGGTTTATGTATATCCCAGCCACCGCACTCCATTATTTTTTTATGGAAGCAGACGTGTGTGTTATCCAAGCACTGATGGCAAGGAAAGCACCGTATACTTGAGCGGCACATATGAGGTGTTTCTGGGTGTTTCTCTCTCTTATCTGCATTGTGGCATTTTCTATTCTATGGTTTTTATTAGTTTAATATAGAACTCTGTCTCGTCTTCTGTCCAAACATACCGCGCCATCTGTAAAGAATGATCGACTTTTACGTACGCCAGGTTATTGTGACGCATTGCTGCCACATACAGAGAAGAGCTAAATGTTTGAATTTGCATGGTGATAACTCAAAGGGGTTTTTTAACTTGGAATTTCATTTGTTGGAAATATAAACTGAATTTAGAAATGCTTTTGAAATAATTTTTTTTGCGTTTAATAAACAAAATATATTTTTGAAATGAAGACAGCGTTTGGAATGGAGTGCAAAATAATTTGTTCCACAGCCTTTGTTGTTATTGTGAGTGTACACAAATAAAAGTAGACAGTTTACTGTTTATTATAATTATATCTTGCATTTATCTGTAGTATGGCTAAAAATTATGGAGTATTGTGAGTTGTTTCCGCTGTCATAAAGGAAAAAATCCATCGGAAGGCGCCGACAACTTCGTTTGACAGAGGGTTAAAGAAAACATAGCCTATTTAGTTTCAAAGTTAGGCTATGATTAAATATATATATATTTTTTATTTCATACGTTGATTATGAAAAGTGAGCAGCATGAGTAACGCACATAATCAGATGCGCATATGTCTGGGGACATGGATTTTGACCACTTCACTGAATTTTGTTTTCTAGAAAGTCTTTATACGTTTTGTATACATTTTTGTTTAATCTTGATCAATGTTTAATCAACTATTTGGCTGTATATTTAATAAATAAGAAGCAAACCAAGATCGTCGGGAATGGATTAACGTGTGTAACTGGGCTGTTTCCGCGGCCTTTGAGAGTAAGGCTGAAATTATAGCGTCTTTCTGTTTTAATACATTTCTTGAATATATGTCTTAATTACAATAGGGCTAAAGATAGTTATGATATGTGTGGCTGCACCAGGGTCCTTCAATACTAGGTTAAAGTTACTCCACTGTCCTTATTAGGAGAAAATATATGTTGTTTTAATGACATAAGATCTCGTTATTACGACATACTTGAGTGGGAAAAAAAATGTAGGCCCTATGTGGCAGCAATGCGTGACCGTACCAGGTGACCTGTAAATGCGAGAAAAAAAATATTTTCCATTGCAGTTTTGCGAAAATTTCCTTTTTCGAATTGCCTTAAAAACCGCCTCATGCGAACATAACTTTTTTTGCGATATATGGGAGTTTTTGCGAAATTGACCCATTTCCATTGAGCGTATTTTCAATGGCTAGTGACAGCTTACGATTGATGGGTGAAGGTATCTTGCGCGTTCTGTCTTTTCAGTGGGGCAAAGTAATTTAATTCCAATTTAGTTTTATTTGACTCCATTTTATCATGACCTCGAATTTAGGTTAGAATGCCAATTCGTTATTGACCATTTATCTAGACATCTGATTATTCTATTTAACTCTTTACTCTTATTGAAAATATTCATTCGGTTCTCAGAGTCGCACAGGGTCCTTGCACTGGCCGCTATGCGGGCCCACGATCACAATCTCGCCAGTCCGATCATTAACCAGAGGTTATGGCTAAAGCGATTTAACAATGCCACCCATGTTTGCTATTGCTAAAAAGTACCCATGTAGCCCCCTATAGTCGCCTATATAACAACTTAGTTAAAGTTGAAACAGTAACCAGAGGTTATGGCCGGTACCATAAAATAATGCCGTATTATCTCAATATTTTTTATCTGGCCCCCTATAATGCGACTGCATAACAACTTAGTTAATGTCGAGAAGCTAGTCAGAAATCTAGAATCTCACCAGATGTGCCCCATGCTCCATACAATCCAAGATCTAGTATGTACTTAACCCTGGTCGCAGATTTGCGGTAACAAAGGATTCATCATAATACACTAAAATCAATAATTTCAGAGTAAGTCAGAATAAATCAAATATAACAATTTATTATTAGTCAGGTAAATGTATCATGCCAATTACATAATCGATTCAAAGATAATCGATACATACATCAAATGCTCTGAAGTAAAGAGTAAGAAATGCATACCTGACTTCAAGGAAATAAGATACATAATGCATAGCATTACGGGCTGATCTGGTTACAGAATCATGCCCTGACCCTTCTGTAACATCTCCTTAAATACTCTTTCAACTGTAAACATGAGTTCACAATGGGAATTAGCATTAATCAAGTCCTACAGACCTGAATTGACGACAGGAGGTAAAGACCAATTGGCCGAAGACACGCCTTTCATAGTTGGCAAAATATCTCTAAACTCTTAAAACCTTTGTTAACTTTTGTTTTATTTCTGTGAGAATGAGAGCTTTGTACCAGTCGCACTGAGACATTTCAAATGATACCAAACATGTATAATACTGTAGAGTACTTGTTTACATTAAACCATATAGATTTTGGGTGATCTCAACATGAGAGTGTCACATGTCTGTCCTGTCTTGTGAAGCACATGTGGTGGTTTGTTATTTTCCGTCCTTGTCTAGTTCCCACCCTCCTTGTTATCATCTTATTGGTTTAATTTGCCCCACCTGTGTTCCCTCGTTACCTGCTTTATTTGTCCCCTTTATAAGTTCCTTTGTGTTTTGCAGTCCTGGTCGGTTCATTGTGATGTCTACGTGTTCCTTTCCCTGTGTTCCCGGTTTGAGTTTTTGTTATTTCTTAGTTGTATGTTTTCCCCCTCGTGGGTTATTGTTTGTATTTATGTTTATATTATATTAAATTTCATGTTTTTCCCTGCATTTGAGTCCTCACCTCAGTTTCCTCAGTCATCCCGTGACAGAATGAACCGACCTACAAGAGGACTCAGCAGAAGATGAAGACCTTCCTTTTCCCATCTCCCTACCCCTCTGCTGCACAGACCGCAGGACAACGGAGCAAACTCCTTTCCCTTCGGCAGGAGAAGGCCAGCGTGAGGGAGTTTGCTTACCGGTTTGTCTTCACAGCAGAGGGGCTCAACATCAGTGACACGGAGCGTAAGGACATTTTTAACAATGGCCTGAAGGAGCCTGTCAGCGCTTGGGAGATGGGAATGCTGGGGATTTTATCATTCTGGCAGTTTGTGGGGTTTGTATACAATCGGGGTGATGGAGAAGAGTTCCATAAGGGTGGACTTCCACCTCTTGGTCCTCCCCCACTTATCCTCACAGACTGCCAGGTCCCCAGTCCTCCGATGACCCCTTCGGGGAGAGGGAGGAGGAAGAACGTGGTCGCCATATCGGCCACTCACCCAGTTCCGGGGGTCCCGGTTCCGATGGACCCAGTTCCGGTGGTCCGTGTTCCGGTGGTCCGTGTTCCGGTGGTCCCTGTTCCGGTGGACTCGGTGCCGGTGGTCTCTAAGCGGAGGAGGAGAAGGAAGGCTCCCTCCGTGACGGCTCCGGCGGTCTCTGTTCCGGTGGTTCCTGTTCCTGAGCCGGTGGTGTCTGTTCCAGAGCCGGAGCCAGTGTCGTCTGTTCCAGAGCCGGAGCCAGTGTCTGTTCCTGAACCTCCATCTCGCCGTTGCGGACGGAGGAGAAGGAGGAGGAACACGTCTGCTGATCCAGAGACAGAGCTTCACGTCACGTCTGCCGATCCAGAGACTGAGCTTCACGTCACGTCTGCCGATCCAGAGACTGAGCTTCACGTCACGTCTGCCGATCCAGAGACTGAGCTTCAGGCCACGTCTGCCCAGTCGGAGACAGATAAGGAGATGCCCATTCTCATGGCCGGGGGGGCACTGATCGGCTATTTAGAGTGTCTAGCTCGGATCTTGGAGACGCCCTTCAGACTTTCAGTGTCTGTGTCTGTTCCGGTTCCTGAGCCGGAGCCAGAGTCGGTTCCTGAGCCGGAGCCAGAGTCGGTTCCTGAGCCGGAGCCAGAGTCGGTTCCTGAGCCGGAGCCAGAGTCGGTTCCTGAGCCGGAGCCAGAGTCGGTTCCTGAGCCGGAGCCAGAGTCGGTTCCTGAGCCGGAGCCAGAGTCGGTTCCTGAGCCGGAGCCAGAGTCGGTTCCTGAGCCGGAGCCAGAGTCGGTTCCTGAGCCGGAGCCAGAGTCGGTTCCTGAGCCGGAGCCAGAGTCGGTTCCTGAGCCGGAGCCAGAGTCGGTTCCTGAGCCGGAGCCAGAGTCGGTTCCTGAGCCGGAGCCAGAGTCGGTTCCTGAGCCGGAGCCAGAGTCGGTTCCTGAGCCGGAGCCAGAGTCGGTTCCTGAGCCGGAGCCAGAGTCGGTTCCTGAGCCGGAGCCAGAGTCGGTTCCTGAGCCGGAGCCAGAGTCGGTTCCTGAGCCGGAGCCAGAGTCGGTTCCTGAGCCGGAGCCAGAGTCGGTTCCTGAGCCGGAGCCAGAGTCGGTTCCTGAGCCGGAGCCAGAGTCGGTTCCTGAGCCGGAGCCAGAGTCGGTTCCTGAGCCGGAGCCAGAGTCGGTTCCTGAGCCGGAGCCAGAGTCGGTTCCTGAGTCTGTGCCTATGCTTGTGTCCATTTCAGTGTCTGTTCCTGAGCCGGTGGTGTCTGTTCCAGTGCCTGAGCCGGTGGTGTCTGTTCCAGTGCCTGAGCCGGTGGTGCCTGTTCCTGTTCCTGAGCCGGTGGTGTCTGTTCCAGTGCCTGAGCCGGTGGTGTCTGTTCCAGTGCCTGAGCCGGTGGTGTCTGTTCCAGTGCCTGAGCCGGTGGTGTCTGTTCCTGTTCCTGAGCCGGTGGTGTCTGTTCCAGTGCCTGAGCCGGTGGTGTCTGTTCCAGTGCCTGAGCCGGTGGTGTCTGTTCCAGTGCCTGAGCCGGTGGTGTCTGTTCCAGTGCCTGAGCCGGTGGTGTCCGTTCCAGTGCCTGAGCCGGTGGTGTCCGTTCCAGTGCCTGAGCCGGTGGTGTCCGTTCCAGTGCCTGAGCCGGTGGTGTCCGTTCCAGTGCCTGAGCCGGTGGTGTCCGTTCCAGTGCCTGAGCCGGTGGTGTCCGTTCCAGTGCCTGAGCCGGTGGTGTCCGTTCCAGTGCCTGAGCCGGTGGTGTCCGTTCCAGTGCCTGAGCCGGTGGTGTCCGTTCCAGTGCCTGAGCCGGTGGTGTCCGTTCCAGTGCCTGAGCCGGTGGTGTCCGTTCCAGTGCCTGAGCCGGTGGTGTCCGTTCCTGTTCCTGAGCCGGTGGTGTCCGTTCCAGTGCCTGAGCCGGTGGTGTCCGTTCCAGTGCCCTGGCCGCCCGAGGGAAAGTCTCCACCGTGGCCGCCAGAGGGACTGTCTGCTCCGCCCTGGCCGCCAGATGAACTGTCATCTCCGCCATGGCCGCCTGAGGGGTCGCCTGCCTCGCCCTGGCCGCCAGATGGGCTGTCGTCTCCGCCCTGGCCTCCCGAACTCCGCGGGCCGCCTGAACTCCGCGGGCCGCCCTGGCCGCCTGAACTCCGCGGGCCGCCCTGGCCGCCTGAACTCCGCGGGCCGCCCTGGCCGCCTGAACTCCGCGGGCCGCCCTGGCCGCCTGAACTCTGCGGGCCGCCCTGGCCGCCTGAACTTTTTGTTTCCCCCTTCCCTCCCTGGTCTGTCCCCCCCTTCCCTCCCTGGTCTGTCCCCCCCTTCCCTCCCTGGTCTGTTTCCCCCTTCCCTCCCTGGTCTGTTTCCCCTTTCCCTCCCTGGTCTGTTTCCCCCTTTCCTCCCTGGTCTGTCCCGCCCGCCCCGCCCTGGTCTGTCCCTCCCGTTCCGCCCTGGTCTGTCCCTCCCGTCCCGCCCTGGTCTGTCCCTCCCGTCCCGCCCTGGTCTGTCCCTCCCGTCCCGCCCTGGTCTGTCCCTCCCGTCCCGCCCTGGTCTGTCCCTCCCGTCCCGCCCTGGTCTGTCCCTCCCGTCCCGCCCTGGTCTGTACCTCCCGTCCCGCCCTGGTCTGTCCCTCCCGTCCAGCCCGGGTCTGTTCCTCCCGTTCCGCCCTGGTCTGTCCCTCCCGTTCCGCCCTGGTCTGTCCCTCCCGTTCCGCCCTGGTCTGTCCCTCCCGTTCCGCCCTGGTCGGGCCCTCCCGTCCAGCCCGGGTCTGTTCCTCCCGTCCCGCCTTGGTCTGTCCCTCCCGCCCCGCCCTGGTCTGTCCCTCCCGCCCCGCCCTGGTCTGTCCCTCCCTGGTTTGTCCTCCCGGTCCCGCCCTGTTCTTGTGGAGCGTCTGGTAGCCGCTCCTTAAGGAGGGGGTAATGTCACATGTCTGTCCTGTCTTGTGAAGCACATGTGGTGGTTTGTTATTTTCCGTCCTTGTCTAGTTCCCACCCTCCTTGTTATCATCTTATTGGTTTAATTTGCCCCACCTGTGTTCCCTCGTTACCTGCTTTATTTGTCCCCTTTATAAGTTCCTTTGTGTTTTGCAGTCCTGGTCGGTTCATTGTGATGTCTACGTGTTCCTTTCCCTGTGTTCCCGGTTTGAGTTTTTGTTATTTCTTAGTTGTATGTTTTCCCCCTCGTGGGTTATTGTTTGTATTTATGTTTATATTATATTAAATTTCATGTTTTTCCCTGCATTTGAGTCCTCACCTCAGTTTCCTCAGTCATCCCGTGACAGAGAGAGAGTAGGGGGGAGAGAGGGTCAATAGAGATTAGGATGATACTGAGGTGAGACTTGCGTCTCGAATGGTGATGCTAATTTCGCAAGAGACAGTTTAGATGTTAATTTCCTTTATTTTCTCAGAGAGTCGCCAGTCTCACAAAAGTTATTAGCATTTTTGGAAACTCCATTATAACTTTAGACTACAAGGTGGCGCCGTCTCAAAACTTTTTGAGTACCTATAGGGCATGGTCTCGATGACACGTACCGAGTTTCAAAATGGCCAACACCCACAATAGACAATATAGGAAAATTGGGTATCGTTCGACTCCAATCGTTTCATTCAGAAGTTAAAAGCAAAAAGGTTAATTTTTCATATCTCCTGACCAGTAGGTGGCGCTGTGCCGAAACGCTGCATGTAGCCTCAGGTCATGCTTGGGATGACATGGCCCAAGCTTGGTCTGAATACACTAAAGCAATTTGGTGGATCATTTGCTCTTCATTAAATTTGATGCGTTATTCGAGAACGGGTTTATTTCAAAAACTTGATAACTTTTTGCCAGTATGATCTGAAAATGAAAATCGGACGAACTTTCTAGGACAGGGGTGTCCAAACTTTTTTAAAAGGGGGCCAGATTCGATGTTGTGGACACACCCGGGGGCCGGTTCCTTTTCTATTATATCTATTTTATATAAACACATTTCGTTTCTTGGAACCATGACAGATTTGACAAAAGCTTGAGCTGACAGTAGAGTATAGCTCGTGATAGGACACAGATGTAAATGTATAGATATTTAACAATATCTGTAAAACTTTCATCAACCAAAAAGTTTTAATGGGTGAAATTTAAATATTATTACTGAGTTAAAACTCTATTCTCAAGTGCTAACAAGTGCTCTATTTGGATCACCACAGGTAAAACCACACTGCAAAAAAATGCTTTTCTTACTTGGTATTTCTGTCTTTTTTCCAATCCAAATATCAAAAAATTCTTAAATCAAGATGCTTTTACTAAGGAACATGGCATATATGTTTTCTTGATTTCTGTTTGGGACAGAAACAAGAATGCAAACAGAAACAAGATTATTTTTCTTACCCAATTGGCAGATCATTTTGTTTGTTTTAAGCAAAACTCACTTTTCCAGAAAACAAGAAAAAATATCCTGTCATTTAACTTATCTATTAAATGCATCTTGATTTAAGATTTTTTTGATATATTTAGACTAGAAACAAGACAAAAATACTAAGTAAGAGCATTTTTTGCAGTGCACACATGGCAAAAAGAAAAATATATTATTTCTATAACTAGAATGGCTTTAGTCTATAAACATATAAATACAAAAGCACAAAACTGCAAGTTTATGACAAAAATAGTCTGCAATTTGTTGTTCATTTAATACATGTCTACATTAAAAATTATATAAAATTAGATATTAACCTACATTTCTGGCAAATTACCACGGTTACAGGTAGTGTTACCACAGTAAACCCATGATAAATGCTGGTGAATTGTTGTTTGAAAAAGTATTTTAACCGAATCAGCTGTTTTGTTCCGCGTTAATGTTTCCCTGGCCTAAAGTCTAGTACTGCCACCTTGTGTTGACATTGTGAAACTGCACGATTTGTAAATTATGCGTGGCGGGCCACATATATTTTAATAGACACGCTACTGGGTGTTTGAAATTCATCCCCGGGCCACATTTGGCCCACAGACCGGACTTTGGACACCCCTGGTCAAGAAGGAGTTCCCCAAGTAGGTTTTTTGGGGGGAACATTTTCATGATGGAAAATGATGTCACAGGTTTGTCTCTAGCACTTATAGTTCAAAAGTTATTAGCATAAATGAAACTTTGGAAAGTTGGTGGCGCTAGAGGGATTAAGTTAGAAACTCCAAATTTGATGTGGTGAATGTTGCGACTGACCTCTATTCATGTGCCAAATTTCATAACTTTTTACCATATGGTTATATGGGCAGCCATCAGTGATGCCAGTAGCGCATTACTTAGTAACGCGTTACTCTAATTTGACCACTTTTTCCAGTAACGAGTAATCTAATGCGTTACTATTTCCAAACCAGTAATCAGATTAAAGTAATTTATCCAAGTCACTGTGAATTACTTTTTTTTGTCATTTTCCTTAGTAAAAATATATATTTTTGCTTTCTTGTTTAGTCTCAGCAGGGGTTTTCCGGCATAGAGAATTACGAGGCGGCCGCCTCCGTCTGTCGACAAAACTCAAGACAGGCAGTCACTTGCTCAGATTAGGCATGTCGTGATAATTAAATAATCATCAGAAATATATATTGTCACATTATCCTTCAGCAATCATTATTAGTATATTATTATTTGCTAGTAGCCTACAAAGTCATCTAAAGCCATTCCATAGCTGAATGTCTTTCCTCCGCTGTAGCTGTCATTCTCCGTTCAGCAAAACTGCGCGTCGTTCGGTTCCAGTCAGCGGTAAAGCTCACTTCATATGATATATTCACGTTATAATACTTGATATGTTGATAAAATAATTTATCTTCCTGGAGTTTATCTAGCAGTTTCTGAAAGATGTTGTGCTCGCTACTCAGGTGACAACACAAGGACTATTAATTAGCATCACACGCACAATAACCAGAATTAAAAACTGTGAAGAAACAAATAATCAGTGAATGTTTGGACCGATAAAGGCTACATAGTAGACTAGGATTTGTGGGCTCAACGCTGGACTTTTCAATGTGCACTCGCGCTGCCCTGCACACTCTGATTCCATGTTGCTTTAAGCGCATCATTCTGCACCCGGGATGCGCATAAGCGCTTTGTTGCCGCTCTGTTTTGAAGCGTTTCATATATTTTCATAGTTTTGTGCACTTAAAGATTATTAAAAAAATATATTGTTCTCACGGATCGATCATATATTTGTTGTCCCTTTACAGAGCTGCACATTACGTTTACAATAAAATATAAATCTTGTAATTTTATATTATTTGTGTAGGCCCATATAATTATTTACATTCATATATAAATATAAATTAAAAATAAAATATAAATTGTTTTTCATAAATGTATTTAATAAGAACACAAAGTAATTTGTACCTTTTCATTAACATGTTTAGTGTTTTATGTTTAGTGTTTTATGTTTAGTGTAGTGTAACATGTTTTATGTTTAGTGTTGGCAAAAACGGTTGTCATTTTTATGTTGAGGCTGCAGAGGTGTTGTCGGCAACTGATGAATGTAACTAATAAAGTAACTTGTAATCTAACTTAGTTACTTTTAAAATCAAGTAATCTGTAAAGTAACTTAGTTACTTTTACAATCAAGTAATCTGTAAAGTAACTAAGTTACTTTTTCAAAGTAACTGTGGCAACACTGGCTGCCATAGACTTCCATCCAGAATAATACACTCTAAAAAATGCTGGGTTAAAAACAACCCAAGTTGGGTTGAAAATGGACTATCCCAGCAATTGGGTTGTTGTAACCCAGCGATTGGGTTGTTTTAAGCAAACATTTATCCCAACCGCTGGGTAAAACGACCCAATTGCTGGGTTAGTCCATTTTCAACCCAACTTGGGTTGTTTTTAACCCAGCATTTTTTAGAGTGTAATAATAATAATAATAATAAGAAGAAGAAGAAAACTAACAGATGCAATAGGTGCCATTGCAGCTTCGATGCTTGCCCCTAATAATACAGGCTAGGACCAAATAAAGACAGAATCATTCATTTTTGGTTGAACTGTCCCTTTAAGAATCTGCAGAATGAGGTATAGCCTGAATAAAGAAGGAGAGGAGAGGCATGAGAAGATAAGAAAGAACTAAGCACATAAATTCACACAAATGAATACCTTTCATATTTATATTATTCCTGACGTATGGATATCTCTGTATACAGACACACATGGCTTGAGCTGTTCAGCTCTCTCTCTCTCTCTCTCTCTCTCTCTCTCTCTCTCTCCATCATTACTCCAGTGCTTTTACACAAAAGCCTCTCATTAATGCATCTCGCTGTTCCAAGTGGTCAAGCGCCAGCACTAAGACTGGGAGGAAGTGCATTCCATCACCAATGGTTTCTGGCAAAGCCGTAAGCTCCTTACCACGGGTCCTTCTCATGCCCTGTGCAGGGTAACTCTAGCCTGACTAACCTAGACAGGACATCTCAACTTAAAGGGATAGTTCAGACATCATCCACTCAAGCCTCATGTTGTTCCAAACTCACACGACTTGTATATGTCTGAATTTTCATCTGTGCTGGTATAAAGATAAATTAAATTATGCTATTTTTTTGCCTGGATCTATGAATGCATTCAAAATTACAATAAAATGCAATTCATACATTTCTGAACTAAAAAGTATTTTAATAATGCATTTTATTGGTGGGGGTGGGCTGATACGGCTGCAACACGGCTCTGATTAGGGGGTTAAACTGAAGCACATGCAGGGAGCACCTACAGATGGATCTCATTCTCTCGGATACACACACACACACACAGTAATTTAAGGTCAGTGAAGACCACATTAATACTGTTGGCCAGTTACAGGATGGACATATTGAGATACTTATGGAGTGATTTATAAGAGCCTAGACTGCTGCAACAGGCATGAAGACTTCTGTTCATCTCGATCTCATCATAAATTCATAGTCTTTTCTTCTCTATTGTGTCGTATATCCGAGTGAAACGCTTCACAAACAAGAACAAATGTAGGGCGGGGCTTGATTTAGTCAGTGGGGAATTGATTGGATGGTTGTGGTTTGCTATTTTTGGATCTCATGTGAGTGACAGGTGGCCCCGCCCTCGTCTTCAGAGAAGTTATTCTGATTCAAGATTAGAAAGCATATGAATTTTAAAAGAAAAGATTCCATAAAAAAATAAGACCTGTCCATTTAGATTTTTATGCTGACTGACTTTAAGTGAAAATGAGATGAAAATAGGGAAATAAGCATGTAGAATTAAATATCCAGGATCAACCAACAAATATTAATATCAAACAATATTGGACAACTAAAAATAAATCTATAATATATCGGCAATTTTTAAAAATTGCATCTATTAACCAATACGGCACGGATATATCATGCAACCCTAGTTATGAGTAGCGATATATATACTGTATATATCTATATATATATATAGTTATTTTTATTTTTTTTACTGCTATAATTCATACTCAAAGTGAAACTGTACAGACATTCATTGCAGGATTGTTAAAACATTTCATTTATTTCATTATTGAAGATTTCTCAAAAATAGTGTTAAAATATTGTCTTGTATCGTTTTTTGTGAACCCAATATGGTGAATCGCCACACCCCTAATTATAATAGAAAATATAATGAATAAAGGTGCAGTGTGTGGTATTTATGAGGATCTATTGACAGAAATGCAATATAATATCCATAACTATGTTTTCAGTGGTGTATAAAGACCTTACTTAATGAACCGTTATGTGTTTATTACCTTAGAATGAGCCGTTTCGCTCTACACACACCGCGGGTCCCCTTACAGTGAAGCCGCCATTTTGTGCCGCCACGTTTCTACAGTAGCCCTCTGCTGTCTCAGACGACGACATATTTGTCCTGTGTCGGCCACCATAGCTTCTCTATGTGCTCCGAATGGGAGGGGTGAGCGGTTGCAATTCACAACCTCACCACTAGAGGCCGCTAAAATTCACACACTGCACCTTTAATTGAAGGGATAGCTACAGATAAGCAGAAAGATTCAACCCTTTAAAAGGAACACTCCACTGTTTTTGAAAATAGGCTCATTTTCCAACTCTCCTAGAGTTAAAGGATTAGTGCACTTTTAAATAAACTTTTGCTGATAATTTACTCACCCCCATGTCATCCAAGATGTCCATGTCTTTCTTTCTGCAGTCGAAAAGAAATTAAGGTTTTTGATGAAAACAGTCCAGGGTTTTTCTCCATATAATGGGCTTCAGTGGACTCCAAACGGTTCAAGGTCCAAATGACAGTTTCAGTGCAGCTTTAAAGGGCTTTAAACGACACCAGATGATGAATAAGGGTCTTATCTAGCCAAACCATCAGTTTCTGCGAGAAACCCAGCAGTATTTATGCTAATATTTTACCTCTTATCAGACGAACGTGATCATCTCTGAGCTCAGCCATAACTTCCGCTTAGTGAGGTCAAAATACGAGTGTGGTCATAGAGGTATACGTATATGCCTCATTAGCGCCTGCACGGATCAGTAGAATGAGGCATCTACGATCAATATGTCTATGACCACGCTCGTATTTTGACCTCACTTAGCGGAAGTTATGGCGGAGCTCAGAGATGATCACGTTTGTCTGATAAGAGGTCAAATAATAGCATAAATACTGCTGGGTTTCTCGCAGAAACTGATGGTTTGGCTAGATAAGACCCTTAATCATCGTCTGGTGTCGTTTAAAGCCCTTTAAAGCTGCACTGAAACTGTAATTTGAACCGTTTGGAGCCCATTGAAGTCCATTATATAGAGAAAAATCCTGGAATTTTTTCATCAAAAACCTTCATTTCTTTTCGACTGCAGAAAGAAAGACATGGACATCTTGGATGACATGGGGGTGAGTAAATTATCAGCAAAAGTTTTTTTAAAAGTACACTAATCCTTTAAACCGTTTTCGGATGCATTCAGCCGATCTCCGGGTCTGGCGGTAGCACTTTTAGCATAGCTTAGCATAGACCATTGAATCTGATTAGACCGTTAGCATCTCGCTCAAAAAAATTACCAAAGAGTTTAGATTTTTTTTTTTTTTTTTCGGAAAACGAAAAGTTGTGATTTTCTTGGCCGATATGTCTAGGAACTATACTCTCATTCCTGCGTAATAATCAAGAGCTGTGAGCCGTCCCATGAGTGCAGCGACGCAATGATAGCGCCTGAAAATAGGCTAACTTCCGTCAATCTAACCAATGTGACAACCGGCTTGCACAGGGAGCGCTGGGGACTATTTTCAGGCGCTATCATTGCGCCGCTGGACGCCTCAAAGTTCCTTGATTATTAATTAAAAAAAATGATGAATCACAATTCCTCATGACACACATCCAATTACATATAAGATAAACCTTAATAAAACCCTATATGAAATCATAAGAGTGACAGATGTTAGAGTGAAGTTCATTTGAGTCTTTAGTATCGGTCTTAAGCACCCTAGTTTACTGACATTAAAGTGCAGAGCATGTTCAGATTCCTTTGCTAAAGCCACTGGAAGCCAAACTCTGCGTGTGTATGTTTTCTCCTGGTCTGAAATAACCGTGTTTCTGTGTGTCGTTAGGGTTTGTGTGGGCTCTGTGCGCTGCCGAAGGCTGTTTTGTGGCCACCGTGACCACCTTTGTGAACATCGGGCCTGTCTGTGGTGGTTTAGACGCGAGCTTCCTGCCAAAATCTGCTCTTTTTCTTTCTCAGTCCACTTGGCAGATAAATTCATACCCGTGCTGACTGAGCGATGCTCATGACCGGAGCTGCTCAAATCAAGCCTGCTTTCTCGCTCGCGCTTGTTTATCTTTTGGTGATCCTCTCATGTCACTGTTCCACCTGAAACAATCAAGAGCTTTACTTAGTGGTTGCTGAACATTCGGAAGAAGATTGCGCAATTCCTCAGCTTTTCCACTGTCCTCTGCTACTTGGTGTGTGGCTCGGTGAGTCTGCAATGTGGATATGGAACGGTGCCCATAAACACAGCCAAACATTCACAAAATGTGCACACATGATTTTATACGCATGTTTTACAACACAGAGTCAGAAAGTGTTTACTCCTGCAACATTGCAGAACCTAAGTCTTAAGGCGAGACACATAAACTGCTTAGACTGGTCTTAAAAGTTAGTCATCTAATTGTTTCTCTTCAAGACTGGTCCTAACTTTTCAGTCAGTTACATAAAAAGGTAGATCGGTCTAGACTGATTATCGCTTGACTAATTAGTCAAATTAGTATATAAACGGCATCCAAAATCGCATACTTCCCTACTATATAGCAAGCGAAAAACAGTATGACAAAAGAGTAGTATGTCCAAATACATAGTATTAAAAAACAGGACAAACAGGATCCCCGGATGAGCTGCTACTTCCGGAAAAAGTCTGAAGTGTGCATTCGATGGACACTTTACTAACCCGTGAGGCCACGGGAGAGGATTTATGAATGGCAGTGATGTGACGTAACTGACGCTGGGAGGTCACATGATTACATACATACTACACACATTCATACTATATAGAACATACTTTTTAGTCATTTCAAATTCAAATGTAGTACCTACTCAGTGCACGATTTTGGATGCAGCAGCAGTCGTAAAGTCCCTCTGAAGTGCCTTGAAACGCACAGCATTATTCAATGTGTTGACGTCATTTCCACTGAAACAGGAAGACAGGGCGGAGCTTATCAAAAAGCTCCTTCCCTTTTTAAAAATAACCAATAGCGTTTTGTTTATATCAGGGCCGCTGAGCTTGGTAAAGCCGCAGTTTCCTCCTAATCTCCTCCATATCGTTTTAAAATATGGTTCTGTGTTCTGTCTGTTTTGTGGTCTGCGGCGACTCGATCACATGATCCGCTCTGTGCTATCGTGTCTCTGGACCGGAGCTGCAGCAGTGAAACCAGACTTTCACACTGTAAAATGGAAATGTACAGTGTCTGACCGTTCCCTATCCCCTTATAGTGCACTGTCTGATCATTCCCTATCCCCTTATAGTGCACTGTCTGATCATTCCCTATCCCCTATATAGTGCACTGTCTGATCATTCCCTATCCCCATTCCCTATCTGCAAATCATTCCCTATCCCCTTATAGTGCACTGTCTGATCATTCCCTATCCCCATTCCCTATCTGCAAATCATTCCCTATCCCCTATATAGTGCACTGTCTGATCATTCCCTATCCCCATTCCCTATCTGCAAATCATTCCCTATCCCCTTATAGTGCACTGTCTGATCATTCCCTATCCCCATTCCCTATCTGCAAATCATTCCCTATCCCCTATATAGTGCACTGTCTGATCATTCCCTATCCCCATTCCCTATCTGCAAATCATTCCCTATCCCCTATATAGTGCACTGTCTGATCATTCCCTATCCCCATTCCCTATCTGCAAATCATTCCCTATCCCCTATATAGTGCACTGCCTGCAAATCATTCCCTATCCCCTATATAGTGCACTGTCTGCAAATCGCTCCCCATCCCCTATATAGTGCACTGTCTGCAAATCATTCCACATCCCCTATATAGTGTACTGTCTGCAAATCATTCCCTATCCCCTATAAAGTGCACTGCCTGCAAATCATTCCCTATCCCCTATATAGTGCACTGTCTGCAAATCGCTCCCCATCCCCTATATAGTGCACTGTCTGCAAATCGTTCCACATCCCCTATATAGTGTACTGTCTGCAAATCGTTCCCCAACCCCTATATAGTGCACTGTCTGCAAATCGTTCCCTATCCCCTATATAGTGCACTGTCTGCAAATCGCTCCCCATCCCCTAAATAGTGTACTGTCCTTAAATCGTTCCCCATCCCCTATATAGTGCACTGTCTGCAAATCGTTCCCCATCCCCTATATAGTGTACTGTCTGCAAATCGCTCCCCATCCCCTAAATAGTGTACTGTCCTTAAATCGTTCCCCATCCCCTATATATTGCACTGTCTGCAAATCGTTCCCCATCTCCTATATAGTGCACTGTCTGCAAATCATTCCCTATCCCCTTTATAGTGCACTGTCTGCAAATCATTCCCTATCCCCTATATAGTGCACGGTCTGCAAATCGTTCCCCAACCCCTATATAGTGCACTGTCTGCAAATCGCTCCCCATCCCCTATATAGTGCACTGTCTGCAAATCGTTCCACATCCCCTATATAGTGTACTGTCTGCAAATCGTTCCCCATCCCCTATATAGTGCACTGTCTGCAAATCGTTCGTCATCCCCTATATAGTGCACTGTCTGCAAATCGTTCGTCATCCCCTATATAGTGCACTGTCTGCAAATCGTTCCCCATCTCCTATATAGTGTACTGTCTACAAATCGTTCCCCATCCCCTATATGGTGCACTGTCTGCAAATCATTCCCCATCCCCTATATAGTACACTGTCTGCAAATCATTCCCCATCCCCTATTTAGTGCACTGTCTGCAAATCGTTCCCCATCCCCTATATAGTGTACTGTCTGCAAATCGTTCCCCATCCCCTATATGGTGCACTGTCTGCAAATCATTCCCCATCCCCTATATAGTGCACTGTCTGCAAATCGTTCCCCATCCCCTATATAGTGCACTGTCTGCAAATCGTTCCCCATCCCCTATATAGTGTACTGACTGCAAATCGTTCCCCCTCCCCAAATGGTGCACTGTCTGCAAATCATTCCCCAACCCCTATATAGTGCACTGTCTGCAAATCATTCCCCATCCCCTATATAGTGCACTGTCTGCAAATCGTTCCACATCCCCTATATAGTGTACTGTCTGCAAATCGTTCCCCATCCCCTATATAGTGTACTGTCTGCAAATCGTTCCCCAACCCCTATATAGTGCACTGTCTGCAAATCGTTCCCCATCCCCTATATAGTGTACTGTCTGCAAATCGTTCCCCATCCCCTATATAGTGTACTGTCTGCAAATCGTTACCCAACCCCTATATAGTGCACTGTCTGCAAATCGTTCCCCATCCCCTATATAGTGTACTGTCTGCAAATCGTTCCCCATCCCCTATATAGTGTACTGTCTGCAAATCGTTCCCCAACCCCTATATAGTGTACTGTCTGCAAATCGTTACCCAACCCCTATATAGTGTACAGTCTGCAAATCGTTCCCCATCCCCTATATAGTGTACTGTCTGCAAATCGTTCCCCATCCCCTATATAGTGTACTGTCTGCAAATCGTTCCCCATCCCCTATATAGTGTACTGTCTGCAAATCGTTCCCCAACCCCTATATAGTGCACTATGTGCCATTCACCATGTAGAAAATAGTAAATGTGTGAACACATGAGCGATTTGAAGTGCAGAGTGATGTCATCAAAATCATTGATCCATATTGGTGGAAGTGAGAGACTAAGTTTTAAATGCTTATATCGTTTTAAATTGTTTTGGAGCAACACTAGCTTATAGAGAACAGTAAGACTAACATATTCATACTAAAAGCGCAAAAAACTTCCATTTTAATTTCATGGGGAATTCAACATAGTGGCTAAGTTTATGCAACTGGCCACAACTGAACAGGGCAAAACAATTAAAGTTTTACAAAATGCAAATGAGGCATTATTTAATTAAATATACACTAATTTGCATACATTTAACATCTGAGCATTGGATATAGCCAGATTCATTTTATTGTCATTTTAGAGTTTTTGACATTTGAGATGTTTTTACTGTCAACAGGAATAAAAACTGTAGATATGTTGGCCACTTTAATTGCAATATACAGATGCAAATAAATAACATGCACTAAAATAAACACTCAAAAGTGTGTTTTGGACGTTTTCTTGACACATTATGAAAAGCCAAACGGCACAGAATTGACCAGTGCATGAAAACTCTGCTTTTGTGTGTGTGTTGCGTTAAAGGAAACATGAATTTGTCAGTGTGTGTGTTTGAGCTCTCATTATGTGTTGAGTCAAATTCCAAGCATTTCCCAACCCATCTGAGCTTCCAAGAGCTACAGAAACACACTTTCTTAAAGACCCCATGAAACGTCTTGACGAGCGTGGATTGCTTTCCTGTGTGGACACACACTCACCTAAAGAATTATTAGGAACACCTGTTCAATTTCTCATTAATGCAATTATCGAATCAACCAATCACATGGCAGTTGCTTCAATGCATTTAGGGGTGTGGTCCTGGTCAAGACAATCTCCTGAACTCCAAACTGAATGTCAGAATGGGAAAGAAAGGTGATTTAAGCAATTTTGAGCGTGGCATGGTTGTTGGTGCCAGACGGGCCGGTCTGAGTATTTCACAATCTGCTCAGTTACTGGGATTTTCACGCACCACCATTTCTAGGGTTTACAAAGAATGGTGTGAAAAGGGAAAAACATCCAGTATGCGGCAGTCCTGTGGGCGAAAATGCCTTGTTGATGCTAGAGGTCAGAGGAGAATGGGCCGACTGATTCAAGCTGATAGAAGAGCAACTTTGACTGAAATAACCACTCGTTACAACCGAGGTATGCAGCAAAGCATTTGTGAAGCCACAACACACACAACCTTGAGGCGGATGGGCTACAACAGCAGAAGACCCCACCGGGTACCACTCATCTCCACTACAAATAGGAAAAAGAGGCTACAATTCTCACAAGCTCACCAAAATTAGACAGTTGAAGACTGGAAAAATGTTGCCTGGTCTGATGAGTCTCGATTTCTGTTGAGAAATTTAGATGGTAGAGTCAGAATTTGGCATAAACAGAATGAGAACATGGATCCATCATGCCTTGTTACCACTGTGCAGGCTGGTGGTGGTGGTGTAATGGTGTGGGGGATGTTTTCTTGGCACACTTTAGGCCCCTTAGTGCCAATTGGGCATCGTTTAAATGCCACGGCCTACCTGAGCATTGTTTCTGACCATGTCCATCCCTTTATGACCACCATGTCCCCATCCTCTGATGGCTACTTCCAGCAGGATAATGCACCGTCACAAAGCTCCAATCATTTCAAATTGGTTTCTTGAACATGACAATGAGTTCACTGAACTAAAATGGCCCCACAGTCCCCAGATCTCAACCCAATGGAGCATCTTTGGGATGTGGTGGAACGGGAGCTTTGTGCCCTGGATGTGCGTCCCACAAATCTCCATCAACTGCAAGATGCTCTCCTATCAATATGGGCCAACATTTCTAAAGAATGCTTTCAGCACCTTGTTGAATCAATGCCACGTAGAATTAAGGCAGTTCTGAAGGCGAAAGGGGCTCAAACACAGTTTTAGTATGGTGTTCCTAATAATCCTTTAGGTGAGTGTATTTGCTATTGTGTAAGAAAGTTGAAGCGGGACTTGAGGATGGGCTAGCCAATAAGTTCTGAATCAATTGCTTGACTTTTCAATGTTTCAAAGCGCTTCAAACACCGCAGGCTTGCAGTGTTTATATCACGATTGCGATGAATCACTCAGCTCTACGTTGTCTCTGGTCCCAAATTTGACCTCATTAAATCACTCTAATTTGATTTAATGGAATCCATTTTTATCTTTCATGTTGGCTGGGCACTACAGGAGTGAACGGGAGTGTACAGAAGTGTGTGTGTGTGTGTGTGTGTGTGTGTGTGTGTGTGTGTGTGTGTGTGTGTGTGTGTGTGTGTGTGTGTGTGTGTGAGCTATGTGAAGGCCGTGGGATTCTCTGCAATTCTATCTCCCACTCCAACCACATTATACACCAAGACCCTGAAGTTTACCTGTTGCTAGGCGATGGTAATATTCACGATTCTTGTCCTTGCTTAAGCTGCTATGATTCACGTTTAGCGCACAGTAAATGGCCGCGTAATTGCACGTTGCCGTTCCAGACTTCAGAGGTGCTGAGTTGTGCTGGGTCGATGTGCTATCGCTATTAGCATGGCCACTTTGGTCAGAAATATGAGCCAAGTCCTCATTCCAGGGAATGCACTCCGAACTCAAATAAATACGCCGTTGCATATCATTCATACTAAATCAGGGTCGATGGCCTGGACCGCACCACATGACACCCTAACCAGTGTTTTGAGGAGCGAGCTCAACGAGAAGTGCTTACAAATTTCCTTGATAATAAGAGCCTGATATAATATAAATATCAGAGTTAAACACGTCAGGCCTTTGTTTCTGTGCACGGAGAATATTTTTATAGAAACCACTGTGGTTTTGTGCCACAAAGGCAAGAGAGCCATAATAATGGTGAGGTCGATTTAGGAACGGAGAAATAAACTCCAGACTACTCCAAACATACATCTGCATTAGAGCCCACAGGGAGGAAAAAGCACAGGATCGCTATGGTTTGAGTATCTATTAAAGGTAAGACCGCCACAGGGTCAGTCTCATCTTTACAAATCTCACTTACTGGGTCATGTGCGCCTTGACAAAACCAGACATAAATACTCCAGCTAAACCAGACTGTGCTAGTCTAGGGGTAGTGCACAGGGGGACGAATCTAAGGGCCCTCGATAGACAGGTCGCCCGTTCTGCACTATTGGAGGGATTTTAACCAGGACACGGACCGTGCGTCGCCTATCAATGACATCATACCCGCGTTACCCTCCGGTGTTATCGTGCAGTAACCATGGAAACACAAAGCCGCTTTAATATCTGATGTGCTTTATAATGCTGCGTTCACACCAAACGCGAATTTAGCGTCAAAATTGCGTCTAGTTGGACGTTTTGAATCCATTCACGCGTCCACATCGAAATTGGACGCGCGTATAAATCGAGCGTTTGAAGCGAAAAAGACTCCAGGAGAAATATGTCATAAAACACCACTCTGCCTCTTTTCATTTTCATTAAAAATATATATTAGACATTCATAGCCACACAAATTTGGTTCAGGCAACTCCTACATTATCTTCACTGCATGTATATTTAAATATCCTTAAAAAATAAAGTTAGGAAACTTCTCTTTGCCCTCAGTCTAAACGATTTGGCAGACAACAAATTATAGATTCATGAGAGCAAAGATCGGCCGTTAGATCCACACAAGACGAACCACAAGGACTGGCCGAGGAAAGGCTGCTCTCGCCGGGGTCAATGAGCGCTGAGCGCACGCTGATCGCCTGGAGCTCACAACTCCAAAAACGCAAGATCATTTTTTTTTTAAATGCAAGGTTTCTTATCACGTCACTTTACCACGGGACAGCAGCAAGCAGGCTCCTGATTGGTTAACGTGGTGTGAATTGACGCCAAAGTTCACATTTTTCAACTCGGGCGTCAGGCGCGAATTCGCTTCAAACGCGTGAAATCACAAAAAGCACCATTCATTCAGAGACGCTCAATTCGCGTCCAATTCAATTTGAAAGATGTTCAAAGCGTGTCTAATGGTGCGTTCACATCGGACGCGAATGAAGCGTTTCTCGCGAGTGATTTACATGTTAAGTCAATGCAAAGACGCGAATAGACATTCTGTGGCGCGATTCGTGCAAATGACGCGTTAACCAATCAGGAGCTTGCTCTAGTAGTGACATCAATGAGGAGAAAATCTGGTTTATATTAATCATATATTAATATCTGGTTGAGACAAGTGTGCATATGATTATCACAGTGATAACATTACATGACATGAAACACAACCCAGTCTCTTTTTGTTAAATGCAAGTTTATGCATAATCAATAATACAAAAAAGTATAAGTAAAAGGTATAATAAGCTATACATGAAATAAAGCAAACAATTCAGTCAAACATTCAAAGTCAGTGCTAGTCGGCTACAACTGTAACGTAAAGTTAATTAGCCTAAAATAAAAAAAGTAATGAAACTTCACTTTGCCCTCAGCCTAAACGATTTGCCAGGGAACAAATTATAGATCCATGAGACCAAAGATCGGCCGTTACATCTACACAAGACTAATTATAGCTCGAGACACCACAGAGACATCAGAGCCAGCGGCAGACGGCAGGAGGACTGGCCGAGGAAAGGCTGCTCTCGCCGGGGTTAACGAGCACTGAGAGCCGCTGGAGCTCACAACTCCGAAAACGGCAGATAAAATGTTCAAATAGGCACTCTTTTTATAAATAAACCACAGATTTGGACTTTAAACAACTACATTATCGCCTGAAAAAGTCTTAAAACTACGTTTTGTTGCACATTAACAGTAGTATTTTTATAAAAAAGACGTGTAAACACAGCCCATGTCAGAAGCCCCTCCCATGACGCGAATTTGCGTCTGTTGTGAAGCAAATGTCACGCGCGAATGAAGTAAGTAAACTCAAAATGTTTCAACTATGCACGAATAGCACAATTTATTCGCGTCATTCGCGTCCGGTGTGAACGCACCGTAAGGATGCTGATTTTCAGAAGTCAGACTGAGATGGCGAACGAGAACATGGTTTGCGGAACATTAGCAACACATATTAGCGGTTTGATAATTGTCAAGCAAAAGGCTAATCATATTAATTACTGTATGGGTCCGACGTTGTAAAGAGCGATAATATTTGTGCTTCGTTTACTACACACTCAAAAAAATAACTCTTTGAATGAACATAAAAAAATCATAGAAAGTATTTCCACATGATTAACTTGCTTTATTTCAGCATTATGCAATTATGTTATTCCAATTTAATGTACTTACATTGGGTCAACTTAATTTATTAAGGTTGATTCAACTTATTTACTATGGTTAGGCACAGCTTAATTTAATAGTGTCAGCCCAACTAATTTGCAATGTTTTGGACCAATTACATTAATTCAAAGAATAGCTTTTGAGTGCACTTACAAAACCATTTACAAGATTTTATTGGCTAGCCAGAAGATGGTTTTTGTTACATCCATGGCATGCCCAAAGTAGATTTTTTTTTAATAAAACTACTTTAATAGTTATTAGTAGGTCCTCAACCCAAACACATGCTCTACACTTCACCACAATGGTAACCTCCAAAAACACTATCATAACACAAACTTTTAAACACCAACATAACAAAACATTAAGCATTAAAAAGTATCTCAATTTTCTCATCTTGTTAAAAATTCACTCTCGAAATTTTCAAATTTACTCTCCGAATTCAGCCCCTTTGCAAAGCATGATGGGAAGTGAAAGTCTTATTTCTTTGGGTTACTTGGTTGAACATGTTATTTCAAAATGAAAACATCAAGTTATGTCAAAGAGTAACGGTTTTAAGTCAGTTTAACATGAATCAATTACATTTGAACCAGAAACCTAATATAATGGTGTTAAATCAAGATGAATTGCTTAAATAAAGTGAACAGCATCATAAATCTTTTTTTTTGAGTGCAGTAACTACAGTCTCTGAGCTGGTGTGAGGGAGTGGAGGCGGGGCTCATTTGCATATTCATTGTTTCACATGTATTAAATGAAGCACGGGTGTCTAGTTACATTCAAGCTATTTTAAGGCATGAAGAAGAACTTTTAAATATGTCATTTTGGCGATCAAAGATGCGTTTTAAGGGATACAAATATTTACCACAGGGGGACTTTAAAGTTGCAATGAAACTGATGTAGTTTAATGACATATTATAACAAATAATTTAATTTTAGAAACATCCTCATAATGTCACGATGAATATTTTCCTTCACACAGTATAAAAGGGTCTGTTCTTTTATAAATAATCATATTTGATGGCGGTATATGTTGTACACTTAACTGCCATAACCTACAATCCTCCGTTCTCTGCTTACGCTCCATCGTGCAGTTTTTTATTTGAAGTTAAAGCATTTAAACAGACATCATGATTTCAATCAAACCAGACAACTGACTCAAAATAAGAGCAGTGAAGAGCATATCTCTGAGAATGTCCAGGCCAGGATAGAGCGGTTTCGCTTGGCGATAATCGGGTCTGTTTGCTTGTTTGTACATGTATAGAGCGCATTGGAGAGAACTTTTCCCATGATGTCAAAGAATCAACCTGTGCTCCCGCTGGCTGTTAATTCACACACACACTCACACACTGGACGTCGGGGCCGGTTTTGTGAGAAAGCATGACTTCATAGCCGTGGCCCTTGGGCAGTGGGGTCTAGCAGAGCTTTAAGCCTGGATAAACAGCCCAGTGGGAATACCTCTCCTTCCTCTGTTTTTCCAGCTCATGCGTTTGTTGCTACTCATTCCCTCTCGATCGAGCAGTGGTGCACATGCTGTCAAACCAGTTTTGGCCAGTCACGCCTCGACAGTTGACTGAGACGGCACCATGGAAACCAGAACATGGTGTGCCAAGGATGGGAAAGAGACATTTCGGGTAATAATAAAAGATTAATTGGTCATATTTTACAATACAGGTCTCATTTGTTAACATCATGCATTAGTTAACGATGAGCAACGTATATTTTTAAAGCATTTATTAACCTTTGTCAATGTTGGTTAAAGCTGCACTATGTACATTTTTTTCAGTACAATATCCAAACACCACTAGGCCAGTGTTATATATTTTGTTCAGTTGAGTACTTTCAATATCCTAAATCGTGAGTAATTTGCTATTTTAACCGAGGAACTGGGACGTGTGAGTAGTGTTAGACTGATATATCGGCCGGCCGATATATCGGGCCGATATTTGCGATTTTTACGTGTATCAGCATCGGCCGATACAAGGCTGCGGCGTTCGCCGATATTTTTTTTCCCTGCATTATTTACAGACAGGCGTCCACAGGGCAGCTCTCACCGTCTTCAAACTCTCTTGTTCTCTCTCCCTCGCGCATATTAATCAAAATCAATTGAGAATTGACACGATGGTAAAAGGTCGAAAGACTGAAGTTTCACGTGGAGCATTGGGAGATTTTTTCCTGAATTACCGCTGGTGTTGCTCTACAAGAGATTAAGTTAAGTGCACCTACACTCTAAAAAATGCTTGGTTAAAAATAACCCAAGTTGGGTTGAAAATGGACTAACCCATCAATTGGGTTGTTTTAACACAGCAATTTGGTTGTTTTAAGCAAACATTTAACCCAACCGCTCGGTCAAAACCCATGGACTGGGTTAGTCCATATTCAACCCAACTTGGGTTATTTTTAACCCAGCATTTTTTAGAGTGTAACCATTAAATGACTAGGTTGTAAATAGTTTTAAAATGAAGTATAGTATAGTCAGTGTGCACTTTATTATGCTGCTTGCTTGTTGATACTGTGTGCAATAGTGTAATTATTTTATTTATGCTTAAATATTTATTTTTTATTAACTCTTTTTTTTTTTTTGTTCTAGCTCACCTGTTTTTACTATTTGTTAAATATTGTTTTTTTTAGTTCAATAAGTGTTCCTTTTTTTAATTTGTAAATTTTAAATTGTTATCATCATGATCATTGTGTCATTTTTATGTTGTAAATTGAGGGAGCAAAAGCAGTATCGGCTTCAAATATCGGCTCAAGAATATCGGCAGCCTGTATCGGTCATCGGCTAAGGCTGATGAAAAAAAAATCGGTATCGGCACTAAAATATCCATATCGGTCGACCCCTACGTGTGAGGGACTATAGTAATGTTAATAAATCACATCCATCAACATGATTTCTTCCCGAGTCCTATCCCGATTCTTTCCCACCGGCTGTGAGGTGGAGACCACATGTCCCAAGATTCTGCGCTCAAACGTGCCGTCATCAAACTACGCCTTTGTTTTGAACTAGCCGATGGAAAACTTACATAGTGTACCTTTAATAAAAATACAACCGTTTATTGTTTGGTCGTGTTATAGTTCACAGCAGTGTTATTTCAGTTTTTATTTTAGTTCTATTATAGTTTGAGCTTTTATTTGTATATTTTCATGTACATTTTTAGTAATTTTGTCATGTGCTTTTGTCATTTTATTCATTTTTTTTTAATACTGCTAATTTATTTATTACAAGTTCATAGTTTTAGTGCTTCAACTTGCCAAAGCAACATTTCTAATGTTCGTTTAGTTAAAGTTTTTCAACCAATGTTTATATTTTATGTTATTTCAGCTTAAGCTCAAACAACTTTAAAGCATTAGTAAATGTAGAAATTAACATTAATATGATGTTAAAGATTGGAGAGAAAAAAAAAGAAGAAACCTTATTGCGAAGTGTTACCAAATAATTAATTACAGTGACTTGAACTTGTTTGCATTGGGATGAATGAAAACAAAATATCCGATATGGGGTCTCACTACATATTGTATTTACAGGAAGTTCCAAAAGCTTGTCCGACTGAAAGCATAGGCTTTGTGGACTCTCACCGAGATCAAAGAAGGATCAACAAACAGTTGTGTAAGGAGAGTCTGAGGGGGGAAAGTGGAAAGTCTTTCAGATATCTCTCCAGATTAAATCCTATGGAGGTGAGGAGCACCCTACTGTCCGGCTTTAGGAAAAAGCAGAAACGCAATCAGGGAAAACAAACCAGCTCGGGATAACTCGGCTCATATGGCAAGATTTAAAGGAATCATTTGTGCAAAATTGATTTTTATTTACTCACCCTCTTTAAGTTGAGCACAAAAATAGAAATTCTGCTGATGGTCACAGTTTTCCATGCAATTGCAATGAAAGGGGATTGAAGGTTTTATGCATAAAAAAAGGACACAGAAGCATCATAAAATGATTCACACAACTGGTACAACACAAGTCTTCTGAAGTCATATGTCATATTTAAACTGGAAAACTGGATCAGTTGATTCATAAACAAATCATTCAGACTGGTTTTGGGAACCGGGTCAAGTGATTCATTAAAAAGATCCAACTCAAAAGAATGATTCATTCATAACTCATAACTACAGACTCAAGAATGCACCAGGGACACATACGATTTTCAATGAATAATGTCTTAAGTTGGTACTTGTAAAAGAAACACTGAAACTGAAATTTAAGTTTTTATTTAGCCAAAAAATTAAGGTAAATATATTTGGGTAAAGGGGAAATTGAACTTAGGGCTGTGATGGTGGTTAGCTGTGTTTTTGGCAGGAAAACAATAGAAAGTAGGCTACACCACATTTTGGAACTAAGTTTAATAGTCAAGTTTAACTACCTAACATGAACTGAGAAATCAAATTTTTTATCTTTTGACATATTAGAGGTCATCATACTATAATAATATCCTATACGTTTCAGAACTGAAAACTTCCTTGTTAGTCCAAAATCAGCTTTTATTGTAACCCAGAGCCCAGAGAACGACTCGTTGAGTCGAATGAGCCTATAAAGATGGTGAAAGAGCGCCTCTGCAGAAGAAGATCAACGCCTACTTCATCATTGCAACTTTGGCCCCGCCCACTGGAGTGTTAGTGAGATGACAAGGAGAGACGAGCGATAAAGGATGGATTACAAATAACATCACCTTCCAAAGGATCCTAATGCTAGGAATGAGCTGATTGATTTTCAACAATGTGAACGTCTCAGTTGAGCATTATTTATTTGTATTCGCTACATTTCACTGTGGATTCTTCAGGAAACGTCACAATTTCGGCACAGGCTTTGCAAATAGACTTTTACGATATGGACTCGCGCCACAACTCCTGTAATAATCAACAAGCAGCAGCAGTGGGCGTTTACACTGAAGTCTCACAGCAGCCAATCACAGCAGTGGGCGTTTACACTGAAGTCTCACAGCAGCCAATCACAGCGGTGGGCGTTTACACTGAAGTCTCACAGCAGCCAATCACAGCGGTGGGCGTTTACACTGAAGTCTCACAGCAGCCAATCACAGCGGTGGGCGTTTACACTGAAGTCTCACAGCAGCCAATCACAGCGGTGGGCGTTTACACTGAAGTCTCACAGCAGCCAATCACAGCGGTGGGCGTTTACACTGAAGTCTCACAGCAGCCAATCACAGCGGTGGGCGTTTACACTGAAGTCTCACAGCAGCCAATCACAGCGGTGGGCGTTTACACTGAAGTCTCACAACAGCCAATCACGGCAGTGGGCGTTTACACTGCAGTCTCACAACAGCCAATCACAGCAGTGGGCGTTTACACTGCAGTCTCACAACAGCCAATCACAGCAGTGGGCGTTTACACTGCAGTCTCACAGCAGCCAATCACAGTAGTGGCCGTTTACACCGAAGTCTCACAACAGCCAATCACAGCAGAGGGCGTTTACACTGAAGTCTCAGAGCTGACATGCCCCCTTCAAATCAGAGGCTAAAATCAGGGTAGGAAAATGCCTTTTATTTTTAAATTATGACCATTTTTGATGTAAAAATCATACTAACATTATAAGTGCACCCCAGGAAACATTAAAAAACAATAAAACAATGCAGTTCTTGACCCCTTTAAGTAAGTTTAACCAAGTTTAAGCTTATGATTTGCAAAGGTATCATTATGACTTCACTCGTTGAGGCACATGACTATTAACTAATTGTTAAGTATCAATATGTCATTTTGGTTTTGACATTCACTCTAAGCCATGGATTTAAATTTCCAGTACTGGTGTAAAAAAAATGTTTAAATGCAAAATATCCAGGTAATATATCCACGTATGTTTGTGACAATAGTGCACAAATAGTGTGAAGGATTTTAATGATACCGGGTTCAGCCGAGCAACAGCACAATTCTTAAACATTTTCCTTTGTGTTCCACAGGAAAGGTACAAGATATACAAGTTTGGAACGACATAAAGGTTATATAAATAATGGCAGAAAATGAATCTTAGGGCGAGCTCTCCCTTTAATGGTTTTGTCAGCCATCATGGATGTATAGAGTGATGCTAAAAACCGCACTGTAGGAACAAGCCCTGCCCTGGTTTATATTTGAGATTAAAGAGAATATAATAGGATTTACTGAAAGATCATACTGCTAAACACTGCCTGGTAGTCATGGAGAAAGTATCATAAATATAAGTGTGGCTACTATATCTGTGTGTAAAGCGGTCCTGAGCCAAATCCTCTGGCCTCTTCGCTCACCTGAAACAATCAATCCAAGTCGCGTAGGCACCATGTCTTTTGACGACACACTTCATCACCACAGACACACACACACACACGGACAAACTGAGAAATATATACTTTTCCCTGACGCATTTTTCCAGTAAATTACTGAGCCTTGCCAGTAAAACAATATTCTTGGTTGCAACCAAGCTTCTTTTTTTTTTTTTGTATTTAAAAAAAAAATCCTTTGGACCTCTGAAATCTGAACTTTTTGGAAAAGAGCAGCGACTGTCAAAGGAGAGGCAGCTCAAGTTTGGCTGACAGCTTCATCGTGTTTTCCGACTTGATCCTTCAAACTATTTTAATGTACAAACTATTTTAATGTCCAGCCATCAAACTTATCGGCTGCTCAGCACTCCTTTCAGAGCTCAGGAAACACCGTTTCATCACTTGTCCATTAGCTCTTTTGGCCCGGCTCTATGGTTTCACCTCCTTTTGTGTGCTCGCTCCGTCTTTTAGAGGAGAAACCAGAGGGAAAAAAAGGCACTTTCCCCTGTTTAACATCCTTGACATCTATCCCAGTGGTTCTCAACCTACTTAGCTTCAAGACCCAGGTTTTAAGTGGCAACATAATACAAAGATTGCTTACTGCACAAAAGTAATGCATTAATGTTTTATATAGAACTGAATTCGGCAAAAAAAAAACAAAAAAAAAACGTTTTATCCTAACAAAGCTGTAATGTAATCCATACTATACCAATTTTAGTAGTCAACCGATAGATTGCCAAGATGGTCTTATTATTGAGAGAGATGTTTTGCAGCGGCGCAATGATATTACGCAGCAGGCACGTGCTTTTGATTTTTCAAAATGAATCAAAAGTGCCCCTCTCAGACACATATCAATGATAATATCGTGGACAATAAAACTAAATAAATGTGATTATTATAACATGACAATGTATACAATAGTAACAAACTGCTCAAAAGTCGGACAATTTTTGTTGAGGCGTTGCCATAACGCGTTGCTATGGGTTGCGTGCTTTTGATTGACAGCTGATTTTCCTCTGTTCGGAAGCGGCTCTCGAGTCAAATATGGTCCTCTCAGAGAGTGTGTGGCCTTACGGGAAAAAAGTAAGCCAATGTTTTTTTTTATCCATAATCAGAGCTAATGTGTTGATTTAATTACAAATCTATATATTATATATTTTAAAGTATTACACAATTCACCAATGCCCGTTTGTCATGTATATACACCAACCAATCGTGATCTGCCAAAGCAAGTTCAAATTCCATTGGGCGATGTGAAATGGAGCGGTAATTTTCTGTTCTTATTCATAAATCAGTTGAAAATAACATGGACAAACTAACGTTTGTGGAACGATTTCCTGCGGTTTGTCTCATTTTATAAATTGCATCACTGACAAAATGGATTTTAACAGACAACAAACAAATCCCTGCACAAAACCACAGCAGCAAAAGTCGCATTAATGGTAAGTAGTGTTAAATTCACTTGTACTTATGTATATTG
The DNA here is from genome assembly GCA_033150135.1 of Gobio occitaniae. NCBI lineage: Eukaryota > Metazoa > Chordata > Actinopteri > Cypriniformes > Gobionidae > Gobio > Gobio occitaniae. The sequence goes on from JARQWZ010001669.1 coordinate 242,396, forward strand.
ATACACCGTTTACTATTTCATGAAACTATCAAAGTTAACAAAACCCAAGTGCCAGCGGCTCCTACAGGCCTATTATGTGAAGTGTAGGCTGGCCAAATGTTGACGTGAAAGGACTTTATTATATTACCATTTTTGAATATTATGCAGCATTATGAAAGAAGTCTCTTATGTTCATCAAGCCTGCATTTATTTGATAAAAAACAGCAATATTGTGAAATATTATTAAAATAATGATTTTCTATTTTAAAATAATTTAAAATATAATTTATTCCTGTGATCACAGCTGTATTTTCAGCATCATTACTCCACTCTTCAGTGTCTCATGATCATTCAGAAATCATTCTAATATGAGGATTTAATGTCAATGAAGGAAACTGTGATATTCTTTTCAAGATTCTTTGATTAATAAAAAGTTAAAAAGAACATAATGTAATAATATTTCACAATATTAGGCTACTGTTTTTTCTGTATTTTTGATTAAATAAATGCAGGCTTGATGAGCATAAGGAGATCACGATTTGGCTTATGTGCGATTATGAAAGCGCAAAGGCTGCGATTTTAATGAAATAAATAAATGCCCAGCGTGTTAGAGAAGAGCGGCTCTGTGATTAGGAAACGCTGCTCCGTCTGAAAGCACTGCGAGTTTGAGTTGCTTATAACATGCTTTTGAAACAACACACATCAAACATCTTCACAAACTAGTAATGTGAAGCATTCATAAACCTGTCCAACAAAATGCGTTTAATAACAGGTTAAGACTCACTTCATATGGTCAGTCGAGCTGAACGTCACAGAATGTCAATCAGCACTGAATCCTTTATTATTATTATGAAAATACTCGAGAAGGCTTGAAGAACTCAATACACCATATCTTGTCGCAGAAGTATTATGATCTTCATATTTAATCAGTCAAAGCATTTTTATGTTCCTTTTATACAGCCAACAGCGCAAGCTTAGTTTCACGTTAGGGATTTCCTGAAAAAGATTACTTCTCTAACGCAAATGTGGAGTTTCTTCTCGAGAGCTCCCTCTGGCTTCCAGGATGAATTAAACTTTCATGCTGCGTTCACACCAAACGCGAATAGAGCGTCAAAATCGCGTCTACCGCGTCTAGTTGGACGCTTGGACATTTTGAATCCATTCGCGCGTCCAATTCGCTGTGGTATAAATCAAGAGTTTGAAGCAAAATAGACGCGCATTCAAGGCGCTCCAGGAGAAATATGTCATAAAACACACACTCTGCCTCTTTTCATTTTCATTAAAAATATATATTAAACATTAATAGCCACACAAATGTGGTCCAAGCAACGCCTACATTATCTTCACTGCATGTATATTTAAATATCATTAAAAAATAAAGTTATGAAACTTCTCTTTGCCCTCAGTCAAAACACCAAAGATCTGCCGTTAGATCCACACAAGACGAACCACAACAGGACATCAGAGCCAGCGGCAGACGGCAGAAGGACTGGCCGAGGAAAGGATGCTCTCGCCGGGTTAATGAGCGCTGAGCGCCGCTGATCCACTGGAGCTCACAACTCCAAGATTATTGACGATTTCAAAACAAGGCACCATGAAGCTTCGAAGCGTTATGAATCAGTGAGTCGATTCATGATTCGGATCGCGTGTCAAGCCGCCAAATTTGGCGATTCAAACTGCTGAATCGACTCACTGATTCATAACGCTTCGAAGCTTCATGATGCCTTGTTTTGAAATCGTCATCACTATGTAAGTCGTTATTTAGGGTTTTTTTGCGCACAAAAACTATTCTCGCCGATTTATAAAGTTATTGTAGAACCACTGTAGTGAGATGGACTTTGTAACGACGTCTTTAGTACCTTTTAAGGGTCTTGAGAGTGAACCGTGCCATTGAGCCAATGGAGGCCATTCAGAGCCATCAGATTTACACTAAAATATCTTCATTTCTGTTCCGAAGATGAACGGAGGTCTTACAGCATGAGGGTAAGTAATTAATGAGAGAATTTTCATGTTTGGGTGAACTAACCCTTTAAGACATGTTATACTGCGCCCCATAAACACAACCAAGCCTAGAAAAAAAACACTGAACCACCCCTTTAATGATATTTATATATACATGCAGTGAAGATAATGTAGGCGTTGCCTGGACCACATTTGTGTGGCTATTAATGTTTAATATATATTTTTAATGAAAATGAAAAGAGGCAGAGTGGTGTTTTATGACATATTTCTCCTGGAGCGCCTTGAACGTGCGTCTATTTCGCTTCAAACTCTCGATTTACACGCGGGTCCAATTCGCTGTGGAAGCGTGAATGGATTCAAAATGTTCACGCGTCCAACTAGACGCGATTTTGACGCTCTATTCACATTTGGTGTAAACGCAGCATTACACAGCACATCTGAAATTCACCCGCAAATGGCGGGTGGGCGGGTATTAAAGTCAAGCCCTGTTGCCATTAGAAAGAGAGAGAGTAGTAGTAACAAGGTTTCATTCATAATGAAAGGTTACAAATATGTTTGGCCACCAAGGGAGAAAATATTTCACATACCTGAGCTTCAAGGTATGTGGTCCATTATACCTTCTGAAATGTCACTAACTCTCTCTCTCTCTCTCTCTCTCTCTCTCTCTCACACACACACACACCCTCAGTCCCTATTTATTTCTTCCATGATAAAGCAAAATGCTTCCCCGCTGTAAACAACCGTTGACCTGAGATCCTTCCAAGCTTTTTTCCTGCTTATCCCCAAAGACTGTGAGGGAGTGAGGCCTTATTTACTGCATTACATTTCCACCACAATCCCTTAAACTGATCAAATAAAGTAGGAGCCGGTCGTATTTCAGCCAAACCGAGCAATTCATCATATCAGTTTAGAGCACATTTCCGTCTGCTCCCCTGATACAGGCAAAACATCTTCGTGACACAGCCGTTGTTATTTCTGTGTAAACGCGCGCATGAGTCTCTCTGTGGCTCTTCCTTCAAGACCTGTGTGTTGATACTGTTGTGTATTAACCTTTCAATCTGCGGTTCCCAGATAATAAAACATGATGCTCGTGATCGGTTTAACCCGACCCGTGTGTTCTTTTGGGATTGTAGTCAATATATAACGCTACACTGCATTCCACTAGGAATTTCCAAACTCCTACTTGGAAAAGTGCTGTAGAACACACAAACAATCAACTTGGAAACTTGTACGGAAATCCCCCATCTGATTTCGTCTGGATGGTGTTACACAGACATGGTGGCACCCAGGAAGATGTGCAAACTTAATGATAAATATTCACTTTTAAGCAAATTAGAGTCAAAATTCCTGCATTACACACCAAAACCGGTTTTGCGAATATTTGCAGGGTGTGAAGTTAATGGTGAAATGTGCAATATCTGCAACACAAGCATCAGTAAAAGGAAAAGTACAAATATAATTTCATAACAAAATGTAAAAGTTTTATCCACCCACCCTGTCATTCTGTCCGTCGGTCCATCCATCCATCCATCCACCCACCCGTCATTCTGTCCGTCCGTCCATCCATCCACCCGTCATTCTGTCCGTCCGTCCGTCCATCCACCCGTCATTCTGTCCGTCCGTCCGTCCATCCATCCACCCACCCGTCATTCTGTCCGTCCGTACATCCATCCATCCACCCGTCATTCTGTCCGTCCGTCCGTCCGTCCATCCATCCATCCATCCGTCATTCTGTCCGTCCGTCCGTCCATCCACCCACCCGTCATTCTGTCCATCCGTCCATCCATCCATCCACCCGTCATTCTGTCCGTCCGTCCGTCCATCCATCCACCCACCCGTCATTCTGTCAGTCCATCCATCCATCCACCCACCCGTCATTCTGTCCGTCCGTCCATCCATCCATCCACCCGTCATTCTGTCCGTCCGTCCGTCCATCCATCCATCCACCCGTCATTCTGTCCGTCCGTCCATCCATCCATCCATCCATCCACCCGTCATTCTGTCCGTCCATCCATCATCCATCCACCCGTCATTCTGTCTGTCCATCCATCATCCATCCACCCGTCATTCTGTCTGTCCATCCATCATCCACCCACCCGTCATTCTGTCCGTCCATCCATCCATCCATCAATCCACCCGTCATTCTGTCCGTCCATCCATCAATCTACCCGTCATTCTGTCTGTCTGTCCATCCATCATCCACCCACCCATCATTCTGTTCGTCCGTCCATCATCCATCCACCCTTCATCCTGTCAGTCCATCCATCATCAATCAACCCCCGTCATTCTGTCCGTCCATCCATCATCCATCCACCTGTCATTCTGTCCGTCCATCCATTCATCCACCCGTCATTCTGTCAGTCCATCCATCATCCATCCACCCCTCATTCTGTCCGTCAATCCATCATCCATCCACCCCTCATTCTGTCCGTCAATCCATCATCCATCCACCCGTCATTCTGTCCGTCCGTCCATCCATTCATCCACCCGTCATTCTGTCAGTCCATCCATCATCCATCCACCCGTCATTCTGTCTGTCCATCCATCATCCATCCACCTGTCATTCTGTCCGTCCATCCATTCATCCACCCGTCATTCTGTCCGTCCATCCATCATCCATCCACCCGTCATTCTGTCCGTCCATCCATTCATCCACCCGTCATTCTGTCAGTCCATCCATCATCCATCCACCTGTCATTCTGTCTGTCCATCCATCATCCATCCACCCGTCATTCTGTCCGTCCATCCATTCATCCACCCGTCATTCTGTCAGTCCATCCATCATCCATCCACCCGTCATTCTGTCAGTCCATCCATCATCCATCCACCCGTCATTCTGTCAGTCCATCCATCATTCATCCACCTGTCATTCTGTCTGTCCATCCATCATCCATCCACCTGTCATTCTGTCTGTCCATCCATCATCCATCCACCCGTCATTCTGTCCGTCCATCCATTCATCCACCCGTCATTCTGTCCGTCCATCCATCATTCATCCACCTGTCATTCTGTCTGTCCATCCATCATCCATCCACCTGTCATTCTGTCTGTCCATCCATCATCCATCCACCCGTCATTCTGTCCGTCCATCCATTCATCCACCCGTCATTCTGTCCGTCCATCCATCATTCATCCACCTGTCATTCTGTCTGTCCATCCATCATCCATCCACCTGTCATTCTGTCAGTCCATCCATCATCCATCCACCCGTCATTCTGTCAGTCCATCCATCATCCATTCACCCGTCATTCTGTCCGTCCATCCATCCATCCATCATCCATCCACCCTTCATTCTGTCCGTCCATCCATACATCCATCCATCCATCCATCCATCATCCATCCATCCTTCATTCTGTCCGTCCATCCATACATCCATCCATCCATCCATCATCCATCCACCCTTCATTCTGTCCGTCCATCCATACATCCATCCATCCATCCATCATCCATCCACCCGTCATTCTGTCTATCCATCATCCATCCACCCGTCATTCTGTCCGTCCATCCATCCAACCATCCATCTAATGTTATAGAGTGCTAAAACCCGGAAACCAGAGTTTTAGTAGTTGTTAACTTCCAGCTTTGTCCTGAATTCAATTGTTTTTTTTTAATGAGTTTTAAGTTAATCACTATGGCTGCGTTCACACTGCAGGGCTTAATGCTCAATTCCGATTTTTTGAAAAAATTCGATTTTTTTGCAAGGCCGTTCACATTTCCAATTAAATGCGACCTTTTGTGATCTCCTGTGTGAACGTGAAATGACCCAGAAGTGACCCGCATGCGCAGAAGAGTACTCAACGGTCAACGACGTCACTTGTTGTTTACGGAAGTAGCCAAATATGGGTGTCAGCATTGGAGTTCGTTTAGCTTTATTAAAGTTATTTTCGCAACGGAGCCAGCAACATTACAACCTTCTCATGTTAAGAAGAAAATTAAAAAAGAGGAGGAGAGCAAGGTTTTTGGCCATGGCGTTTTGTGGAGCAGTGGTAGCAACGTCGGTACATATTTGTTTATCTTCTCATTCCCGCCTACTTCAACGTACAATGATGACGTTTGTCGCGTATCAACGACGTGCGGGTCGGATACATGTGACCTGGCAGTTCAGACTGAAGACGCATTTCAAAAGATCGGATATGTATCGGATTTGGACCACATACCCAAGTGGCCTGGGTCGCATTTGAAAAGATCGGATCTGTGTCATTCAGACTGTCATGAAAAGATCAGATACAGGTCGCATAAGGGCAAAAAAATCAGAATTGGGTCGTTTCAGCCTGCAGTGTGAACGCAGCCATAGTTAAGCAACCATGTGTAGTTCATTTAAAGCCAACATTTAGGGTTTCCCTTCTGCCGAATATATTTAGGCTTCAAAATTCATAAAACTTGTGTTGCGTTTGAAGTTGAGCTAGTCTTTTCTTCTCTATTGTGCCGTATATCTGAGTGAAACGGCTTCTCAAACAAGAACAAATGTAGGGCGGGGCTTGATTTTGTCCGGGGGTGAATTAATTGTATGGTCGTGGATTGCTATTGGTTGATCTCATGTGAGTGAAGGGTTGCCCCGCCCTCGCACCAGTAAACACGCCATCAGAGAAGAGATGTTGATGTTTTGATTTATGAGACACGTGAATGTTAAAAAAACATGTGCACAGATAAATCATTTAAATACTGCAATATTCCATAAAAAAACTAAACAAGAATTGTCTATTTTTATATAATGTGACTAAGGAAGAAGGTACACGATATGGTGCACTGTATTGTGATTATAGTCATGGCACATTGATAAACAAAGGAGTTTTACAGTTGCAAGAAAAAGTATGTGAACCCCTTGCTTAATACTTTTTCTTGCAATTCTATATAGAAGAGTGTCAGCATGGCTCGACCAATCCAAAGCCAAGACTGGAATGATCCAGGCATAAACAACTATGAACATCACTTTGTCTGGCAGTCACTGATAGGGAGTAGAAATATCCCACAAAAAGGTAGTTTAACAGCTGAAATATGAATGCGCTCACACTCACACAGCCCGCGGGTCACCATGGCATTGTGAAATGATTTCTCTCTGACACACTTTCACGCTGCTGTGATGCCAAAATCCTCTAATCTCAGGTTGTGTAACTCAAGCGGATATTTTCTGTCTGTTTATGACTCGAAGGTCAGTTACAAAAGAGAACCGTCACTCTGAGTGATTAACATTTTTCATTTCCACGGATTACCATCTAAAATTAGCAATAAATATGATTACATGTTGCTTCAGAACAAGATGCTGATGCTGCTCTAATGTTGTTGAATATATAGACTTTTCCCTTACTCAAATACACTTTATTGCCAAAAGTATTGGGACGCCCCTCCAAATCACTGAGTTCAGGTGTTCAATCACTTCATGGCCACAGGTGTATAACTCAAGCTCTAGGCCTGCAGACGCTTCTACACACATTAGTGAGAGAATGGGCCGCTCTCAGGAGTGTGTGTGTGTGTGTGTGTGTGTGTGTGTGTGTGTGTGTGTGTGTGTGTGTGTGTGTGTGTGTGTGTGTGTGTGTTGCTTCTACACACATTAGTGAGAGAATGGGCCGCTCTCAGGAGCTCAGAGAACCGTGATCGGTGGACACCTGTGCAATAAGTCCAAATATTATACTAAATATTCCACGCTCAACTGTTAGTGGTGTTATAACAAAGTGGAAGCAATTGGGAACAACAGCACGAAGTGGTAAAATCACAGAGCGGGGTCAGCGCATGCTGAGGGTCACAGAAGTCGAGTCAAGAGCTCCAGACCTCCAAACGTCCTTCAGATGAGCTCAAGAACAGTGTGTAGAGCTTCATGGAATGGGTTTCCATGGCTGAGCAGCTCATCCAAGCCTTACATCACCAAGTGCAATGCAAAGCGTGGGATGCAGTGGGGTAAAGCGCGCCGCCACTGGACTCTAGAGCAGTGGAGACGTGTTCTCTGAGTGACCAATCACGCTTCTCTCTGGCAATCCCATGGACGAGTCTGGGTTTGGCGGTTGCCAGGAGAACGGGACTTGCCTGACTGCATTGTGCCAAGTGTAAAGTTCGGTGGAGGGGGGATTATGGGGTGGAGTTGTTTTTCAGGGGTTGGCCTCTTAGTTCCAGTGAAAGGAACTCTTAATGCTTCACCAAGACATTTTGGACAATTTCATGCTCCCAACTTTGTGGGAACAGTTTGGGGACGGCCCCTTCCTGTCCCAGCATGACTGACCAGTGCACAAAGCGTCTCCATAAAGACATGAGGAGCGAGTTTGGTGTGGAGGAACTTGAGTCCTGACCTCAACCCGATTGAACAGCTTTGGGATGAATTAGAGCGGAGACTGAGAGCCAGGCCTTCTCGTCCAACATCAGTGCCTGACCTCACAAATGCGCTTCTAGAAGATTCCCCATAAACACACTCCTAAACCTTGAGGAAAGCCTTCCCAGAAGAGCTGAAGCTGTTAGAGCTGCAAAGGGTGGGCCGACTCCATATTAAACCCTGCAGATTAAGAATGAGATGGCATTAAAGTTAATGTGCATGTAAAGGCAGGCGTCACAAAACTTTTGGCAATATAGTGTATGTTAATCTCTGCAGTATTTAGATAAAAGTTGCACTTTTTCTTCTCTCTATGTGTTTCAGAGCAAAGCGCATCCCTGTGTTCATTTACACGCATACAGTGATCCGGTGTTTTCAGCGTCTCGGTTCACAGTAATCGCAGAAAACTCCATTTTAACGTACATTTGGGAAAGCAACATGCCCTTTTTCATGTTCACATGATTTGTTATGGACAAGTGGATTTGTAACGAGAAGAGTTTTTAAAGCTGTGGTCACATTTTTCACCAAAATTAAAGTTTGAGGGTTAAACTCTTGCAAATGAAGATATTAAGAATAAGTATTGCAATTTTACTACTGCAGTGTAAAGAGGGGGGAAAAAAGAATATTTTTGTTACAAAATACCCATTTATATACAATGGAATATACAATTATATTAAGAATAACATTAATAAACAACGCAGGATGTACTGGGTTTCTCCTACACGACTTCTAATCCCACAGAAAGACTGAAATAGAAAGAATACAAGAGGAAGCGCTCTCTTTTTTTGCCGTTGTTTCTTTTTTTGGTTCTGCGATGGCACAAGGACAAAGGACGGTCTCCTTTCCGTCTGTCAACGGGTCATTTACAGGAATAGAGAAAGATCCGTTATCGCTCAGTAACTCTTTTCATTGCATCCAAAGCAAACATGGCTCTCTTTCAGGTCGCCGGTTTTTCTAAGGACGACATTTTTGAGCTCTGGAAGCACGTCCGCTCCCCTCGTCACCTCCCTCTCGGATCCATCCTCAAAGTCACTCTGCATGGAAGAAACCTGGAATGAATCAGCTAAAGCTTACATACATTTGCCATTTCATCTGCATTGTGAAGGAACTGTTGAGTAACATGTTGCATAATCTTCTCTGGCTTCTCCCATAGATTTGCACAGAAGGCAATGCCAAACCAGTGGTGTGTGGCTCCTAGGAAACATTGGCAAAATTTCAGCATCATGACCCCAACCCAGCCTTCCTCCAATGTAGGGCTGCATGAAATATCTAGTTACAATTAATATCACAATATGGCGTACTATGATTTAATTATATCCGCTATCTGCTCCAGAGGCACTGCTCATCCAAGCAAAATCTGCGCTCATGCCATATCGTAATTACCGTCATTTTGTAGTTTGTACTCAGAGCTGTTCACATACTCGGACTGGGAATTATACGTTTAAATGGCAACACTATCAGCGCATAAATTAATCAGCACAGCAGCAGTCATGTGGTACGAGGAAGAGCTCTCAGAAAATTCCCAGCTCAATCTGAGAACGCTTTTTACGCTTTTGTGGAATCATGTAATTAATGCACAAAGTGCCGGTTTTCAAAAAATAAAAAAACATTTGAAACTATCGATATTGTAAATTTACAGTTGTACTATAAAAAATGTAATACTCGATTTCTTATTTTACAGTTACAATACAAAAATATACTTATTTTGTTAAATATATTAGTTAATAATAATAATCCCAATAAAAATCACAATTATGAATAATATTATTTTATAATGAATTGGCCAAAAACAGTGGGTATGTGCCCTATGCAAACTCAAGTGGAGATATTTTTAATAAAATAAATAAAACAAAATAGTAAAAAATAGTAAATAAATAACTAAATATAACAACACAATACATTAAACTAAACTAATTAATTAATTAATTAAAACAAATAAAATAAAATAAATAAAACAAACAAACAAACAAACAAACATAAAATAAAAAACAAATAAATATAATATAAAAATAATAATAATAATAAATAAAAATAAATAAATAAATAAATAAATAAATACATACATACATACATAAAAATACAAAATGTTTATAAAATATATTAGCTAATAATAATAATCCCAATTTAAAAAAAAAAATCATAATTATTAATTATATTATTTTATAAGGAATTGGTCAAAACTATGCAGAGTGGAGATACTTATTTTTTACTAAAATAAATAAGTAAAACAAATAAATATTAAAGTAAAAAAAATATATAAAAATATAATTATATAATATAAATAAAAACATTATATATATATATATATATATATATATAAAATCCCAAATTGTTCAGGAAGGTTCACATTTCAAAAAAGAAATAATTCTCTTTTTTAGTTATTTATAATCTGCACTTGCCACCTTAATATTCCCACTCAATCTAGAACGATTCATTCTCTCTAAATATAGCTATTCAAGTCATCTGGCGAGCATTCCTGTATTTATTCATATGGCAATGTACATCACAGAAAAAGTAAATACAGCAATGTCAGTTTTCTTCAACATCATGCAGCTCCTTCCACTGTTTATCACATGTTTCATCCACCAGCGCTGATTGTCTTCCACGGTTTAAATGAACAAGCAGAAAGACAAGAGGATGACCGACATCAGAGCAAATGAAAACCACGCTGTCCTCAAATGCTGCTCGCTGGGAAGCTGGATTTAACATTTTGCGGATCGAGGAAACTTCTCCGTTGCCAAGGGATGAACGGGAGTTGGCGGTGAGGATTCGCATTTATTTTGGTCTGCTGCGGTTCCTGTGCGGTGGTGTCCGCCGCGATGGGCTCTTTCCGTGGGAAGTGGGTTGATTCGGGGCTCCTGTCCCACTGTGGATTATTTCCTTTCCAGCTATTGATGACGGCTCCGAGCGGCAGGCCATCAGGGAGAAACAGCAGGCAGAGGAGCTGAATTCTCATTTAGTTATCACTCTATACTCCATTTGGGCCCACCTCAATATTCATTAGCAAAGCCTGGCCGCCAAGAATAAATCATAATTGCGCTTCTGCAGGCGGAGGAGGAATACCAATTCGTTCAGTTCAAATAAATATATTCAAATCCGACTTTTTCCTGCTCAGATCACATAATCCTACAGTAAAGGTGCAGCTTTAGCTCATGACAAAGGCAGTTTTCTGTATAGTTGTAAAGCACAGCTCTCCTGCAGCTTTGGCTGTCTCGACACGCATCTAGCGGCGGCTGCCAGGCCGGTCCTCATCCAAAACATAAACAAAGGAACATTATGTCTGTCAGCCTACGCTGAAACATAAACAGCAATTTATCTCATCCACGTGGGAATACCAATATTCTTTTATACCTCCAAATTCCCCTGCTTACTTTGCATTCTGACCTGCAACCAATAGGATGTGAAGGATGAAACTGCCACCATTATATGTGGGGCACTTCCCATAGATAAGATGCCAAATCAAGCCTGAATAAAAGGCGTTTAATATTGATCATTTCAACCTCAAGAGGTTCGCAATTTAGTTTTACTACACTGAATATTAATGCATCATATCGTTCAAATGTTTTGCATTTGGCCAATTACGGTTGTATTACTTATTGCTGTATTAAAACTGCTCAAATGCTGGGGTCAGCAAGATTATTTCAATGGTTTTTAAAGACTTTTGTCAACCAATAGCCTGGGTGCCAGCCGAACTTAGCCCCGCCCACAACATTTGAGGTCGGGAAGTTTGGTCTGGACTTCCCGCAGTTTCTCTTGAAGCCAATACTGAAGTGACTTAAACTGCAGTTCATGGCCTGGCCACTAGAGACAGATCCAGAAGGAGCAGAATCTCATTGAGCTCATGTTAAAATGCCCAACTTTACAGCAGAAGAACACATGTTTATATCCTGGAAGAAATTGTGGTTTTGGTCTATAAGGCTAATTTTGCCCTTCATGACGACTGTGAGGGGGGTGAATTTTTTTATAACTCATTCGTTTACATTATATAAAGCCTTAAAGTTCTGCATAATTAAGCGCGTGGCCACTTTGAGTGACAGGTGGATAGCCGTTTATCTGCTGTCTGTTAAGCCGGGCGTACACTGTGCGATTTTTGCTGTCGTACGAGCTCGCAGACGATTTTTTTCAATCTCGTGGAAATCGTTGATGCTCGTATGGTCGCGGGTCACAGCGTGTGAGAGGAATTACGAGACGAGCCGATCTCGTTAAGAGCACCACCCGACCTCACGATAATTTTTAAACATGTCGAAAAAGTTCGGGAACTGTCGGCTTGAATTCGTGCTGTGTGTGCGGTTCAATGAGCCGATGTGACGATCGATCTGAAGTGGAACAATCAGGAGCTGGAAAACCACTGAAGAAGAAGCGACGATGGCAGCGCCACGACGAATTTGGACACTTGAAAAAGAGAATACTCTGGCAGGAACAGCGAGCACTGTATGACATCTCAAGCAGTGTAAGACATTTTACAGCGGTTCGCCAAAGAGCTACAGTTGTTATCAGGTGAGATGCAGTATGTATAGGTCTTGCTAGCTATAATGTGTACTAGGCTATTTAATTAATGCTCTCTGTGGCCGAATCCGAAATCGCCCCCTAAACCCTCAATCACTATTACCTACTTTAGTTCACTAATACAGTTCACATGAAGGAGTGAATGAAAACAAGTGAGCGAATTCAGACAGCTGTTGTGTGTACATCGGCTGTACACTCATTATTACGGTGCAATGTGGGATTGAATGAGTGCACTCAATAACGTCCACTATGGTTTCGGACACCACTACGAATGGCTGTCCCCTCAAAAAGTGGCCGGGACGATTTCTCGAAGTCTCTCACACACGCACACGCGCACTTTCCAGTGCTGAAAATGAACCTGCATTTGTAGCAAACAGTGAATACTTTGTGCGATTGCTTCTGAAAATCGGCAGGTAGTAAAATCGTGTCGTATATTACTGCGTCCGTACGATTTTCAGATGAACTCGCCCGTGACGTGTGCGTGGACATACGATCTTCTGACCGCCAGAATTTGCACCGTGTACGCCCGCCTTTAGTTATCACGTCACCTCAGCTCAGCCCACATCCCGTCTCTTTGTCCTTTTTCTGTTATCCAGGAGTAACTCGCGATGGCGCGCTGCCAAGATGGCGACGGCCAGCTCGACCCTACTTTACACTTCAAAACTGCTCTTCAGAATCCTATGGGTGACGTCACGCACACTACGTCCATATTTTTTTACAGTCTATGGTTGTGGAGCAGCTCGAACCAGAGCTGTGTGGAGCTGTAGTTCGCATTAAAACCATCGTCTGTAACGTTTAAAGGGTTAGTTCACCCAAAAATGAAAATTCTGTCATTAATTACTCACCCTCATGTCGTTGGACACCCGTAAGACCTCCGTTCATCTTCAGACACAAATGAAGATATTTTAGTGTAAAGCTGATGCTGAGAAAGGCTTCAGATAGGCCTCCATTGGCATTCAGTACATTTACACTCCCAAGACCCATAAAAGGCACTTAAAACGTCGTTACAAAGTCCATCTCACCACAGTGACTCTACAATAATTTTACGTTGCGATGACAATAGTTTTTTTAAGCAAAAAAAAATCTAAATAACGCCTTTATCCAACTTATTCTTGTCTTCCGTGTGTGCCTCCACGACGCATGCGCGAGAATATGACGCAGATCCGGCGTTCGGACACATGACCCAGAAGCGATTTGTTTACAAGCAGAGGAAGACGTGCGTATCTAAGCTGTTGAATTCTACATTGATCGTGCTTTAGGTCTCGGCGTAGTTCTCAAAATGGGGCTTAAGTGTGCATTTCATGGATTCCCGAACGCCGGCGTTACGTCATATTCTCGCGCATGCCTCGTGGAGGCACAGACGGAAGACAATAACAAGTTGGATAAAGGGGTTATTTTGATTTTTTTTGCGCGCAAAAACTATTGTCGTCGCTTCGTAAAATTATTGTAGAGCCACTGTGGTGAGATGGACTTTGTAACAACGTTTTAAGTGCCTTTTATGGGTCTTGTGAGTGTAAATGCACTGAATGCCAATGGAGGCCTGTCTGAAGCCTTTCTCAGCATCAGCTTTACACTAAAATATCTTCACTTGTGTTCTGAAGATGAACGGAGGTCTGACGGGTGTCGAACGACATGAGGGTGAGTAATTAATGACAGAATTTTCATTTTTGGGTGAACTAACCCTTTAAGAGCTCCTACATCCCAAAACATTCACGGTGACAGCTGAGAAAACACGGACACTTCCTCATCCAGTGAAGACGAGCTTTTCATTTTATTTAAAAGACCGAAAAGAAGGTTTTGGGTGCACCTAGTCTTAAAGAACAGAGAGTCTGAAGGGGAGTGTGCTAATCTTGTACAGGAGCTAAAACTTTATCATGACCGGTTTCGCACTTACTTTCAAATGTCCGTGGGACAGTTTGAGGAGCTCCTCCAGAGACAGTAGCAGCGCATCTGACGAGACACACACACACACACACTTCAGGGAACCAATCGATCCAGAGCTGCTGTTTCCAGTTGAGTCACAATGTAAACATTTCAGTGCCACAGTCATACTGACAGAAACACATTCACTTTCTATAGCCGCGGACACAATTAGGTTTAGAAAAAAATCCACAAGTTTTAACTCAAAAGGTGACGTTATCGTTGTCTGTAGCCTAAAGCGACTTGCATGTCCTCCACAGGAGCTGTAATCTCGTGAGAAATGCGATACCTGGCAAAGGTTAATGTTGATTGAATAGCTACTGGACATTTCGTCACCTTTGTTTCCTTGTATGTGATTGGTTGAAGCCTTTTCAGTTGCTGTGAGAGTTAAAAAGAAATCGACATTGAAGCGTAAAAAAATAAACGCCGCTTTTTCGATAAAACCATCGCACACTGTAAAAAAAATCCCCATTAAATTTACGGTAAAAAAAACGGCAGCTGTGGTTACCAGAACTTTACAGTAAAAAATACGGCAGTAACATTTTAGGTTTTATGGGACAGCACCATATAATTTAAAGGTCCCATGGCATGGCATTTTTCTATTATTTTATAGTGTTTCCTGAGGTGTACTTATATTGTTAGTATGATTTTTACATCATAAAATGTCATAATGTAGAAATATAAGGCATTTTTTCTATACTGCTGTTTGCCCTGTGGCTGAATGCCCTGTTTCAAGAGGCGTGTCTACTGTGAGACTTCAGTAAAAACGCCCACTGTTGTGATTGGCTGACATCTTTGCATTTGAAATGAGCGGAGGGGGTGTGGTTTAACGAGGTCTACGAGGCATGAGCTGCTGCCAGAGAGACGGATGGACCTTAGTTCACTTCACATCAGTTCTCTCAGCATGTCTCAGTTCAGGGTGAACTGTTGTAGTTACTAGAATATACTTCAGGTTATTAGTTTATTTCTAGTCGGAGGGGCTGTCACTCAAGTCAGAAAGTTAGTAACTTTAGTAAATTATGGATCAGCGCTGACTCGAGATGCGAACCGTTTAGAACGATTCAGTCCGATTTGGTGAACTGGTTCGGTTTACTAAAAAGAACCGATTCAAAAGAAAGATTTGTTCGCGAACCGGACATCACGGAGACGGAGCGATTGCTAACAAAGTTATTTATAGTAACAACTGAGTTGTGAGAGCGCTGTCAGTCAGCGCGAGTTTATTGTGTTTGTATCTGAGAGTTCTGAATAAACACGAGTCCCAGTCACGCCGAGTCCATCTTCATCATTATTACCAACTTTGTAACACATGCAATGTACCATTACAGCGAGATGAACGAGTTAGTAAGTTTGATTAAAGCATTATTTCTAGATATGTTCCAATCATATGAAAAGCGTCAGTGACGCGCATTGAGTAACTTACACAGCGCAAGACACAACAGCAGTAATCGAATGTAATCCAGTTTATTGTGGGGAAAGCTGGCTAGCCTAGCCGGATACCCTCACGCTTACCCCCTTCTGCTTAATCTCACGCCGCGTTTGGCGCCTCCGCTGTGGGCCAGATGCAGTACTGGGGGTCGGGGATGTTGAAGGCCGAGCTTCGGCGTGTGTGAGGTTTAGCTCTAAAGATGTGGCTCTGCCGATGTTAAGCAGAAACTCCCGACTGTATGCACATTTAAGAACAGATAGACGCGACGAGGACGTACAAAAACACTGACTCACAAGATAGAAAACACGAAAACACCTTTCTGTCAGGAGAGAGAGAAGCCGCAGTGTGTGCACGAATAATAAATAATTAGCTACACATAAGAAATCACTGATCACAGATCAGAAGGAACTGAAAAAAGACAAACCGAAAAACCGTATAATTGAAAACCGTATAATTTAAAGGTTTATATTGTAATAACTATGTGTACACAATAAAAATGTACGGTAAAAACCCTATTTCATTAACTGAAATAATCTTAAATTACCGACGCATTGAAATACTAATATCTGTTATGCACCTTTGAAACTGACAAGCACCAATCACAGTGGAGATGAGTCACATGATGAATCAAAGCTCATCACAAGCAGCTTTTAAGAGGACAATACTAATATATAGAAGGTGCTCAGTCATTCACACAAACACTAAACACCAAAATGCAATAAACATTAATTTAACAACATTAGATGTAACATAAAACCCTAATGTACATAACTGATTAGAACAAACTAAGACAAAACAGTTATTTCAACGAAAATACATCAAATGCAAAGATGACATTCCCAGAATTCCCTGCGTGACACTTCGCATTTGATGTATTTTCGTTGATACATTTTGATGTATTTTACGGTTTTTCACTGTAAAATACACAATGACTTGTTCTTTTTCACTTCCAAAAACTGTCAATTTAACGGTATTTTACTGTAAATTAAATGTAAGGTTAGTCACCGTATATAGTACGGAAACTTTCTGTTAACCAATTAACTGTTTTTCACAGTCTTTTACCGTTAAAATCCCGATGATTTTTTTACACGAATTAGTCTGGTGTGAAAGGACCTTAATAGAAAGCTTAATAGATAAGAACATTTTTAACATTATGAACGTGTTTACTGTCACTTTTGATCAATTTAATGCACTCTTGGTGAATAAAAAAGTATCATTTCTTTCAAACCTTTGAACGGTAGGTTATTTTACGTTTGTTGAAAACAGTAAAGATGATTTGAGGTAAGATCAGAGGGGTTGCATTTGATCTCCTCAAGATGCTAAAAGCTGTTTGATGTGAAGACAGCAGAAGATGACCGTCTTTTATTCTTTTTGCTTTACGCACTGAACTCTTCAAGGAGAGACCATCACATTTACTGGCAAGACTTCAACGTCTCTTCATCTTCCCAGCCAGAGAGCATCATGACCCCAACCAGCCTCGTTCCAATGTTTATCACATTTTTCATCCACCAGCGCTGATTGTCTTCCACGGTTTAAATGAACAAGCAGAAAGACAAGAGGAAGACCGACATCAGAGCAAATGAAAACCACGCTGTCCTCGGGAAGCTTTTGCGGATTGAAGAAACTTGCCAAGGTCTGAACAGGAGTAGGTCGAGAGGTTTCGCATGTATTCTGGTCTGGTGCGATTCCTATTTGTACATACAAATATTTCTGTATTTGTAGGGCTCCCGTCCAGTACTCTCCGAGGAGTCTTATATTTGCACAGATATAATAAACACTCTCTAGAGGAGGAGGCCTGTTCCCCTGGCCAGAGTAACAACATATGATGTTTATTTTGTATGTTCTGTACAATGTGTGGAGCAACCATTTGAAACGGTTATTGCATAGAAAAGACACACACTAACTGGGCAGTTTTTGGCCAGTTCTGCTTATCCAAAGTCATTATTGCATCATCCGAGGCCACATCAATGACAAGGATCTCTTAAAGTCACCATGAAATCAAAGTTGACAATTATGTTTTTATGGAATATGCAGTATTTGTTAAGGATATGTTGTTTTGACATTGTCATATTTAGATATATAAAAATCAGCTCTCTGATTTGAATGCTCCGTTTGAAGGGGCGTGTCTGCTGTGAGACTTCAGTGTAAACGCCCACTGCTGTGATTGGCTGCTTTGAGACTTCAGTGTAAACGCCCACTGCTGTGATTGGCTGCTGTGAGACTTCAGTGTAAACGCCCACTGCTGTGATTGGCTGCTTTGAGACTTCAGTGTAAACGCCCACTGCTGTGATTGGCTGCTGTGAGACTTCAGTGTAAACGCCCACAGCTGTGATTGGCTGACTTCTTTGCATATGGAATAGCTGGTATTAAATGTGTAACTCTCGGAAACTTTTAGCACGTTTGTACTATTCCAGCTCCAGTGTTAATTTTGACAGCAAATTTTGATTGAGTTTTCGTCATAGTCTTTTGACTAAAATGCCATTTAGCTTTAGTCATATTTTAGTCACCTGCATTGTTTTTAGTTTTAGTCTAGTTTTAGTCGACTAATTCTACAGTAGATTTAGTCTCCTAAAATCTAATGAGATTAGTTCAATTGTAACACATCAGCATTTAAGCATTACATAACCGATATTTTGACATCATTTTGTTTTTGACATTAAAAATACACGAAACAGAGCTCAATTCACCTTTTTGTTTGTTTGTTTTTTAAAACATCTATATCGTTTTTATAACTTTGTATTTCTGTTTTAGTTAGTATCAGGTTAAGCTAAAGCTTCAAATAAGTTTGTTTATTTATTTAATTTCAGTTAGCATTTATTTAATTTCAAGTAATGAAGTTTTTTTAAATGGTTTTAGTGAACTATTATAACACTGATACTTTATTGAATATGTGTCAAATACTGGTCTTTCCTCCTGACTATGAATTAAATGGGAATTAAATGAAATACAGTTTATTGTGTAACCAAAAGCGGATATATAATGCGTGACTTAATTATAAGCAAGCTCGAAATACACATTGACTCTTATTTTGAAATGTCTGCGCCTTACTATTGCAGTTGCAGGAGCTCATTCAAGTTCAGGAGATAAAATATGCCTCATTACAACCGTCTAAAACATATTATGACAGTTGGTTTTTGTCATCCTACACTAGTTTTTATTTAGTTATCGTCTCGTTTCCGTCAGTGAAAAAAGGTTGTTGACGAAAATTATGACGAAAATTATTCGTCAACAAAATTAACACGGTCCAGCTCTCAAGGTTAACTAATCGTGAAAAGTGTTGATTATAGCATAATATTCAGATCGATGCAGTGATGAGCATTGTAGCCGATCATCCTACTAAGAGACACAATGTGAAGTTGAGCGTTTAGTCCCTGGTTTGATTTACTGACACACAGACAAAGAACATCTGACTGTACATGAATATTACATTTCAGAAATCACTGATCTCACATCAGGCATTAGAATGAACACGATTACGCACATGTTGTGGCGTTACTGTCGAGTCTATATCATAAAAGTCTGATTTATCAAAGTGAAATGTAGCGAATACAAATAAATAATGCTCAACTGAGACGTTCACATTGTTGAAAATAAATCAGCTCATTCCTAGCATTAGGATCCTTTGGAAGGTGATGTTATTTGTAGTCCATCCTTTATCGCTCATCTCTCCTCGTCATCTCACTAACACTCCAGTGGGCGTGGCCAAAGTTGCGATGATGAAGTGGGCGTTGATCTTCTTCTGCAGAGGCGCTCTTTCACCATCTATTATAGACTCATTCCACAACAGTCGTTCTCTGGGCTCTGGGTTACAATAAAAGCTGTTTTTTAACTAACAAGGAAGTTTCCAGTTCTGATATTCTTATAGTATGATGACCTCTAATATGTCAAAACCTCATTCTATTTCTCATTTTATGACCCCTTTAACGTGCACATCATTATTGTGCCTCATAATCTTGAATCAGAATAACTTCATCTCTTCTCTGATGACGAGGGCGGGGCCACCTGTCACTCACATGAGATCCACCAATAGCAAACCACAACCATCCAATCAATTCCCCACTGACTAAATCAAGCCCCGCCCTACATTTGTTCTTGTTTGAGAAGCGTTTCACTCGGATATACGGCACTATAGAGAAGAAAAGATGAGCGCGATTACAGTTTCATGCCGACTTTAAGTGTTCAAACCAGCTGTGAGGAATGACCTTTGTGATTAAAAACTATGGTAAAACACCAACTATAACACAATGAAACATTGACTGCGGAAAATAATTAAGTAATACCACATATCTCCAGAATTCAGGCAAACCAGATTAGATGGCCTTAAACTCTGGCTGTAATCAATACTGGTAACTTTGTAGCATTATAAACTATGCAATGTGCTAAAGGAGTCGCACAACATTCTTGCCGGAAAAGATAAGATGCAGCAAAAGTCTGGCCATGTGTTATATTTACGCTGTTCATACTCTATACGTTTATATGGGTTATGAATTATCCAGTTGATGTTGACGGTGGGAAACGTTCAAACGAAACCCCAAACCACGGTCGAGTATACGAGAGAGGACGGCAGGATTAACGGCTGATGCCTATAAGCATGACGAATCAAAATGTTAGGCTCTTTATCACGGTCCCTTCTGTGTAAAACACTTGGTCTGTATTATTCACACTAATTGGTGAAAACTGTGAGCGGCGTGGGTAAAAGAGAAAGCTTGACCCTAATCCAACCGAAAGAGACACTTGCTGAACCAAAAACTGCAACTCAGACATTTTCCAGAACTAACAACAACTTTCAGAAATCAGATTATTTGAACATTCCAGGCACTGTCCATAAACTGCAGGAGACTTTCAGGGAGTGCTGGATTTCGTTTTGCACTCTGTGGGTCTCATCACAGATTTGAGATAAATATAAGTTTACATTCTTAAATACTGCTCGATGAACACAAATCATATGCACTGCTGTGATCCTGTTCTTCATCCTCACACACACACACACACACACACACACACACACACACACACACACACTCACTGTCCACTGATCTACCACACACACACACACTGTCCATTTATCTACCACACACACAAACTCTCACACACACACCTCTACTCACTGTCCACTGATCTACCACACACACAAACTCACAGACACACACATACACACTCACTGTCCACTTATCTACCACACACACAAACTCTCTCTCACACACACACACACACACACACACACACACACACACACACACACACACACACACACACACACACACACACACACACACACCTATACTCACTGTCCACTTATCTACCACACACAAACTGTCTCACACACACACACACACACACCTCTACTCACTGTCCACTGATCTACCACACACACTCACTGTCCACTTATCTACCACACACACAAACTCTCTCACACACACACACACACACACACACCTCTACTCACTGTCCACTTATCTACTACACACAAACTGTCACACACACACCTCTACTCACTGTCCACTGATCTACCACACACACTCACTGTCCACTTATCTACCACACACACAAACTCTCTCTCACACACACACACACACACACACACCTCTACTCACTGTCCACTGATCTACCACACACACTCACTGTCCACTTATCTACCACACACACAAACTCTCTCTCACACACACACACACACACACACACACACACTCACACACACACACCTCTACTCACTGTCCACTTATCTACCACACACAAACTGTCACACACACACCTCTACTCACTGTCCACTGATCTACCACACACACTCAGTGTCCACTTATCTACCACACACACAAACTCTCTCACACACACACACACACACACACACCTCTACTCACTGTCCACTTATCTACTACACACACAGACAGACACACACACACACACACAAACTCTCACACACTCACACCTCTACTCACTGTCCACTGATCTACCACACACACTCACTGTCCACTTATCTACCACACACAAACTCTCACACACACACACACACACACACTCGCCCGCTCACTTGCCCGCACTCACGCTCGCCCGCTCACACTCTCACACTCTTACACACACACTCAAACACTCAATCTCTCACATACACTCTCACACCACACTCTCACACCACACTCACACCACACTCACACCACACTCTCACACCACACTCTCACACCACACTCTCACACCACACTCTCACACCACACTCTCACACCACACTCTCACACCACACTCTCACACCACACTCTCACACCACACTCTCACACCACTCTCACACCACACTCTCACACCACACACTCACACCACACTCACACCACACTCTCACACCACACTCTCACACCACACTCACACCACACTCTCACACCACACTCTCACACCACACTCTCACACCACACTCTCACACCACACTCACACCACACTCTCACACCACACTCTCACACCACACTCTCACACCACACTCTCACACCACACTCTCACACCACACTCACACCACACTCACACCACACTCACACCACACTCTCACACCACACTCTCACACCACACTCTCACACCACACTCTCACACCACACTCTCACACACACACTCTCACACCACACTCTCACACCACACTCTCACACCACACTCTCACACCACACTCTCACACCACACTCACACCACACTCTCACACCACACTCTCACACCACACTCTCACACCACACACTCACACCACACTCACACCACACTCACACCACACTCACACCACACTCACACACCACACTCTCACACCACACTCTCACACCACACTCTCACACCACACACTCACACCACACTCACACCACACTCACACCACACTCACACACCACACTCTCACACCACACTCTCACACCACACTCTCACACCACACTCTCACACCACACTCTCACACCACACTCTCACACCACACTCTCACACCACACTCTCACACCACACTCTCACACCACACACTCACACCACACTCAAACCACACTCTCACACCACACTCTCACACCACACTCACACCACACTCTCACACCACACTCTCACACCACACTCTCACACCACACTCTCACACCACACTCTCACACCACACTCTCACACCACACTCTCACACCACACTCTCACACACACACTCTCACACCACACTCTCACACCACACTCTCACACCACACTCTCACACCACACTCACACCACACTCTCACACCACACTCTCACACCACACTCTCACACCACACTCTCACACCACACTCTCACACCACACACTCACACCACACTCACACCACACTCTCACACCACACTCTCACACCACACTCTCACACCACACTCACACCACACTCTCACACCACACTCTCACACCACACTCACACCACACTCACACCACACTCACACCACACTCTCACACCACACTCTCACACCACACTCACACCACACTCTCACACCACACTCTCACACCACACTCACACCACACTCACACACCACACTCTCACACCACACTCACACCACACTCTCACACCACACTCTCACACCACACTCTCACACCACACTCTCACACCACACTCTCACACCACACTCACACCACACTCACACCACACTCTCACACCACACTCACACCACACTCACACCACACTCACACCACACTCTCACACCACACTCTCACACCACACTCACACCACACTCTCACACCACACTCACACCACACTCACACCACACTCTCACACCACACTCTCACACCACACTCACACCACACTCTCACACCACACTCTCACACCACACTCTCACACCACACTCTCACACACACACACACACTCTCACACACACTCTCACACACACTCTCACACACACTCTCACACACACTCTCACACACACTCTCACACACACTCTCACTCACACGCGCTCACACGCTCTCACACGCTCTCACACGCTCTCACACGCTCTCACACGCTCTCACACATCTCAACTTATTGTCCACTTATCTACCACTCACTCACTCACACACACACACACACACACACACACACACACACACACACACACACACACACACACACACACACACACACACACACACACACACACACACACCTCAACTTGTTGTCCACTTATCTACCACTCACACACACACTCACTCACACACACACTCACACATCTCAACTTATTGTCCACTTATCTACCTCTACCACTCACACTCACACACCAGTAAACAATTCTGATCTAAAACAAATCCAAAACAACACAAGAGAATTAATGGGTTCACAGGAATGAGCACCCAAATTCCTCAGCCAAGGCTGGACGGGCCTCCAGCTCAGGGTTCAGAGAGGACAGGCATCGAATGATTAGCATTGGTTCATTTGATACAAATAAAGCTTGTGGATCTTTTAAATGTCGCTATTAAAAATTCAACTGCAAATATGCTTTAGTTACTTCACAGTCATGAAGCGTGATTTGCTGCTAGTCAGTTGCAGGTGGAATTAGGGGCGGGGCATTCTCATTCTACATTGCATCTGATTGGACAAAAATCTGTGTGGTGCAGGATGAGTCATCAATATTTTTGGTCCAATTTTGCAGAAGGAAAAAAAACCTTGAATGTGCAAGGCTTCCAGTGTCATTTATTTATACAATAAACGGTCCACTTCGCTGCATAAAAAAATGGTTACCATTCTGGTTTCTAGCGCAAATTGTTTTACTGTGCAAATACTTTTACTGCACTTTGTTATTCTTCTATTTAATCATAACGTCTAATGAATCAGAAGTCTCGCACACTCAAAGAAAATAGCTTACTTCCACATTACAAAATAAGATGGATATTTCAAATATTTTTGTTGCTGAAAGTTAAGTCTTTAATACTTTCATGCTGATTATATGGAAAGTATACAATTCAATCAATTCTGTAACACTATTACACTGGCTGGAAGATAAATATTTAAAAATGAATAAGGTCTAAGATCTCAGTCAAAGAAATGATCATCATATCATCAAAAATATTTTGCATTATTAAATGCAAAAGGCAGCTGTCATTTATTAAATTACGATTGAAAATAACCTACTCTCTATTGGTTTCACAGTAAAATTCAGATAAATAAATTGTATATTAATATTAGTGCTGTCAAATAATTATATTTGTGTTTAAATTGCATCCAAAATAAAAGTATTTACATAATATGTGTGTGTACTGAGTATAATTAGTATGTATAAATGCAAAAACATTTATTTATATATTTAAGAAATATTTGCATGTATATATTTATATAATAAAAAAAAAAAATCTTTAATATTTACATGAATGATAGTGTATTTATAATAATAATCATATACACAAACTTATTTTGTATTCGATTAATCGTGATTAATCGATTTGACAGCACTAATATTAATATAAATACTATATTTAAAACTGCATCTCATGATCAGAAACAATCTTTAAGCTGTTTTTTCCTCCATGTTATATATCGCACAATGCAGCAAAATACAGTATTTTAATTTAATTTATTGGTTTCACCGTAAAATTCTGGGGGGAGTATTTTATTGTACGAAATTACTGTTGAATATTGTAAAATCCTAGGAATATTTTGCATTTTATGCAACCTGTAAAACGTTAACCTGCACTATTACGAGATGTGTGGCCGCCAGTAAATCGTTCAAAAATAGTTGCCAATGCCAATAATACATAATTAAGATAAAAATGATTCCAGACCCTTAATCTCCGTGCATCATCTTATTTATCATCTTCAGGAAACAAGCTTCAAATCACATAAGGTCCTACAGGAACATTACCCTATAAACTTGGTTCATATTCATAATTGTATAGAATATATTGGCCTTATTAAACAGATTAACAGTAGTATGATTGCGAGCACCAGAGCTTTCTCCTCTCAGTAGGAGGCATGCAGAATAGCAGGTAGTGTTAGTGTTCTGGCAGTAAACATTTACTGGGAAATGCGCAGAAGTTCTTTTTGTAAGGCAATTACACTGCCTGCAAATTCCCTGATGTAATACTTTCAAATTGCTGGTTGCATGCAGTCAAACTCTGAAACACAAACGCATGCAAACTGTTACACAACTGTCTTCAGAAAGCAGACAGATAACATTTATTTAAATCCATTTCATTCAGACCGCCAAGTACATTTTCAAAGTTCATAACCACCTAAATATTTCCATACTTAAGTTATGATCCGACGTCCGTTTTGGTGTGAACTTAATTTGCTCGTTTGTCTTGTGAAGAGACTTTTCATCAGGATGTGATCTAAAGCTGTGTGTTTTCATTCTAGACATTGGTGAACGCGGTCGATGATCAGTCTTATAAACAACTATATTCAAAACGACTACAAAATCAGCTGCTGTTGAAGTCAATGTTTGACATTTTCAGGTAACAGATTTCAGCGTAACATTTGATGCGTCCTTGAGCCCTAAATATTATGATTAAACAGCTTCCCTTCACATACCTCATGATTTCATTAGTCAAAGGCTTAAAGAAAGTATACATATATATATATACACACACACACCCACACACGTTTGTTTTTGTGAAATGTGAGGACATTCCATAGGCGTAATGGTTTTTATACCGTACAAACCGTATTTTCTATCCCCTTACACTGCCCCTGCCCCTAAACCTAGCCCTCACAGGAGACTGTGCAGTTCACTTTCTGTGAAAAAAAAACTTGTTCTGTATGATTTATTAGCATTTTGAAAAGTGAGGACATGGGGAACGTCCTCATATTTCACCCTCTTTTTGTAATACCTGTGTCATACCCATGTCATTATGCACATTTGTGTCCTGATATTTCACAAAAACATGCCCACACACACACACACACACCTAAAGAATTATTAGGAACACCTGTTCAATTTCTCATTAATGCAATTATCTAATTATCT
This sequence comes from Gobio occitaniae, assembly GCA_033150135.1. Taxonomy (NCBI): domain Eukaryota; kingdom Metazoa; phylum Chordata; class Actinopteri; order Cypriniformes; family Gobionidae; genus Gobio; species Gobio occitaniae. Next base: position 269,353 of record JARQWZ010001669.1, read on the forward strand.
AAATCACATGGCAGTTGCTTCAATGCATTTAGGGGTGTGGTCCTGGTCAAGACAATCTCCTGAACTCCAAACTGAATGTCAGAATGGGAAAGAAAAGTGATTTAAGCAATTTTGAGCGTGGCATGGTTGTTGGTGCCAGACGGGCCGGTCTGAGTATTTCACAATCTGCTCAGTTACTGGGATTTTCACGCACAAACATTTCTAGGGTTTACAAAGAATGGTGTGAAAAGGGAAAAACATCCAGTATGCGGCAGTCCTGTGGGCGAAAATGCCTTGTTGATGCTAGAGGTCAGTGGAGAATGGGCCGACTGATTCAAGCTGATAGAAGAGCAACTTTGACTGAAATAACCACTCGTTACAACCGAGGTCTGCAGCAAAGCATTTGTGAAGCCACAACACACACAACCTTGAGGCGGATGAGCTACAACAGCAGAAGACCCCACCGGGTACCACTCATCTCCACTACAAATAGGAAAAACAGGCTACAATTTGCACAAGCTCACCAAAATTGGACAGTTGAAGACTGGAAAAATGTTGCCTGGTCTGATGAGTCTCAATTTCTGTTGAGACATTCAGATGGTAGAGTCAGAATTTGGTGTAAACTGAATGAGAACATGGATCCATCATGCCTTGTTACCACTGTGCAGGCTGGTGGTGGTGGTGTAATGGTGTGGGGGATGTTTTCTTGGCACACTTTAGGCCCCTTAGTGCCAATTGGGCATCGTTTAAATGCCACGGCCTACCTGAGCATTGTTTCTGACCATGTCCATCCCTTTATGACCACCATGTCCCCATCCTCTGATGGCTACTTCCAGCAGGATAATGCACCGTCACAAAGCTCCAATCATTTCAAATTGGTTTCTTGAACATGACAATGAGTTCACTGAACTAAAATGGCCCCCACAGTCACCAGATCTCAACCCAATAGAGCATCTTTGGGATGTGGTGGAACGGGAGCTTCGTGCCCTGGATGTGCATCCCACAAATCTCCATCAACTGCAAGATGCTCTCCTATCAATATGGGCCAACATTTCTAAAGAATGCTTTCAGCACCTTGTTGAATCAATGCCACGTAGAATTAAGGCAGTTCTGAAGGCGAAAGGGGGTCAAAGACAGTATTAGTGTGTGTTTCAAATAATCTTTTAGGTGAGTGTATATGTTTGTTTCCTTTGGTTCCTCTTTTCGTGATAGATTTAACCCTCTAATCTGGTCATAATTGTAATATGTTGGTTAGTTGGACTGTCGGGCTCGTGCTGTAGAGTTGTTCATGAGAACTGTGTTTTTGGGACTTTTTCACTGAACATTTGACCTGGATTACCATAGTAACACACATTGCTTTCACTTATTGATGACATCATACCCTCGGCCGGCTGGCACAGCAAATACGGACTACCGGCACATCCGGGAACGAACTGTCAATTTCATCAACGCCCCTTTTTAAGGGAAAATAAACTAGACTTCCCATAGACTTCAATACAAAATAGCGGCACAAAACAATGTCCTTACACAGCCGGCCGGCGTGAATAACTTAAGAAATCACTCAGATTAAACATGTCAGGTAATTATACGTCCAGACTGCCTGCCATAGAGCGTGAAAGATACATCCACACACTTAATTTGGTCAATTTAAAAACATGTCCTGTCAAATTGGTGTACTTGGTTACCAGAAAGCACTTACCCCACCTTTAAAGTTGTGTATCATAAGACAGATATTCATGCATAAACATGGATATATTCTATGCTTCTAATGCATATAAATAGAATAAACTTTAGCTTTAATTAAACATGCGTTATAGTAACAACTGATAATCAGACTTAGTATAATATGAGTAAACAAATGTTTATTTTGAATTATCCATCACCTTGAAAAACTGCATATGACTAGCAAGGTAGATCAGCCCCTGCTGTATTTAAAGATGAAGCTCTTTAGCATGCACGTTTTAATAAGACAGTCAAGAGAACTTTGGACCCGAGTTCAGCAATGCACATTCAAGCTCTCCAGACTGAATTAATTTCGTGGCGTGCCGACTAAACCGGTCTAATGGCTGCGATCACCACAAAAGGTTTAAGTTTGTTTAAGATCCTCTCTCTGCAAGTCCCTCCAAAAGAGTTGAAGGAGACAGAGCGCTCTCGTATAATTTACTTTGGAGAGTTTATACGAGCCGCGACTCCATTGTTCCGTCACACATTCTGGATTCTTTACGATGCCGAAGATCTATAGCAGCACAATTAACGACTTGCAAATGAATTCCAGAGAAAATGATTAGATGACAGAGAATTAACAAGGATGTTGATATTTCTGGCACAGGGATCAGTGAGAAACACACAAAGCGAAGTGGCCCAATTAGTGGGTGTTTAGCTGGAGGTGGAGCTCTGAGAGGGGGGTCAGTCCCCGGAGGACTAGTTGTCATGGGTACTAGCGTGTCACCGAGGGCCCTTTCTCTTTCACGCTTTCATTCTCCGTTCTGTTCTCCCTCTCAATCACCACCACAATTAGACACAAAAACACAAGTCTCTCTCTCTCGCTTTCTCTCTCCAAGGCCAAACTCTCCATTTCAGTCCCTTGAGGGAAGGCTGAACGAAGCAAAAAGTGTGTTTTTTATGAACACTGAGCTGAAGTGGAAAGAAAACTTTGAATGTTCTTTTCATTGTTTGTTTTCTTACCCTCACAGTTTTTCCCCTCCTCTAAGTTGATCTGTTCTTTTTGTCTAGAATTACATAATGGTGCCCATCCATTCCCATTAAGAGGTGTTGCTTCCTAAAGCCAACAGAATGGGCGGTCTTTGTGCTTTTTCCAAATCTGATGATGCTTTTTGAGTTTCTATACATAATGTAGAGTTGTGACATGTGCATGTTGCATCTTTAGTATGTGGAATAGTGATGGGAAGATCGAGAACCGGCTCTTTTGGTCTGTTCGTTTCAGTCAACAGGTTTGAAAAAACGATTCATTGTACAATGAAATGCATTTCTAAGCCATCTCAAATCTTTGCTTTTCATTCACTTAAGTTAAAGGGTTAGTTCACCCAAAAATGAAAATTCTGTCATTAATGACTTCCCCTCATGTCGTTCGACACCCGTCAGACCTCCGTTCATCTTCAGACACAAATGAAGATATTTTAGTTGAAATCTGATGGCTCTGAAAGGCCTCCATTGGCTCAATGCACTTTACACTCTCAAGACCCTTAAAACACACTAAAGACGTCGTTACAAAGTCCATCTCACTACAGTGGTTCTACAATAACTTTATGAATCTGCGAGAATAGTTTTTGTGCGCAAAAAACCCCTAAATAATGACTTATATAGTGATGACGATTTCAAAACACGGCCTCATGAAGCTTCGAAGCGTTATGAATCAGTGAGCCGAATGATGATTCGGATTGTGTGTCAAACCGGCAAACTGCTGAAATTTGGCGATTCAAACCGCTGAATCGACTCACTGATTCATAACGCTCTGAACCGCTGAATCGACTCACTGATTCATAACGCTCTGAACCGCTGAATCGACTCACTGATTCATAACGCTCCGAAGCTTCATGAGGCCGTGTTTTGAAATCGTTATCACTATGTAATTAGATTAGATTAGATTCAACTTTATTGTCATTACACAAGTACAAGTACAAGGCAACGAAATGCAGTTTAGGTCTAACCAGAAGTGCAATAGCAGCAAGTGCAGGATATACAATGGATGCGTAAGTGCAGGACATGGATATGTACTGAATATATATAAATATGTATAAATAGAGAGTTGTCTTACTATAAACAGAACTGAATTTACAGGTGAATATGTACAGTGAATAAATATACAGATGGCTATTACTATAAACAGAATTTACAGGTGAATATGTACTATGAATATAATATACAGATGGCTATTACTATAAACAGAATTTTACAGATAGAGGTATACAATAATATGTTAGGCTAATATGAGGAATATAGCAGTGGATTAGGGTAGTGCAATAAATTATGGACAGAGCTATCCGAAAAAAAAAAAAAAAAAAAAAAAAAAAAAGTGTAAAGTGCAGTGGAAAGTGGTTGCATATTACAGTTAGAAGTACGGTGCAAAATGCAAATGTAAACATTGGTACTATAAATACAGTCGGCAGTGCAAATGAGCATAATCCAGTTAAGATATGGCAGTGCAAGATGCATATGTAAACAGTTGTTACTGTGATAAACAGTCGGTAGTGCAAATAACAAAGTGAAGGTGGATGTGAGGTAGGAGAGTTAGCAGTTTATGAGGGAAGTGGATCAACGGGGGTTTGAGTTCAATAAAGAGACAGCTCTGGGGAAAAAACTGTTCTTAAGTCTGCTGGTTCTGGTCCGGAGAATCCTGAAACGCCTGCCGGAGGGCAGGAGAGAAAACAGTCTGTGGGCTGGGTGAGAGGAGTCCTTGAGGATGCTGCGAGCTCGATGCAGACAGCGTTTCCTCTGGATGTGCTCGATGGCAGGCAGTGGAGTCCCTGTGATGCGCTGGGCAGTTTTCACCACCCGCTGCAGTGCCTTGCGCTCCGCAACAGAGCAGCTCCCATACCATACTGCGACACAGTTGGTCAGGATGCTTTCTATTGCGCAGCGATAGAAGTTTACCAGGATAGCCGAGGAGAGCTGATTCTTCCTCAGTGTCCTCAGGAAGAAGAGGCGCTGGTGAGCCTTCTTGACCAGGCTGGAGGTGTTGGTCGTCCACGACATGTCCGCCGAGATGTGGGTCCCCAGGAACTTGAAACTGGAGACACGCTCAACAGCCATTCCATTGATGTGGATGGTGTCGTGTGTGCCTCTTGACTCCTTCCTGAAGTCCACGATGAGCTCCTTCGTTTTGGTGGTGTTGAGGAGCAGGTTATTATCAGCGCACCATGTGGCCAGGTGCTGGATCTCTTCCCTGTAGGCAGTCTCATCGTTGTTGCTGATGAGCCCAATCACCGTAGTGTCGTCCGCAAACTTGACGATGGAATTAGATCCATACACAGGCTTGCAGTCGGAGGTGAAGAGGGAGTAGAGAAACGGACTTCGCACACAGCCCTGTGGTACGCCAGTGTTGAGTGTGATGGACGTGGAGCAGGTGGATCCTGATCGAACATTCTGGGGTCTGTCAGTTAGGAAGTCCAAAATCCAGTTACACATTGAAGTGTTGATGCCCAGGTCTCCAAGTTTGGCAATCAACTTGGATGGGATGACAGTGTTGAATGCTGAGCTGAAGTCAACAAACAGCATACGTGCGTAAGTGTTTTTATTGTCCAGGTGAGTGAGCACAGAGTGCAGTGCCATGGAAACGGCATCCTCTGTGCTCCTGTTGCTACGATAGGCAAACTGGTGTGAGTCCAATGTGGATGGTAGAGAGTCTTTTAGGTGCTCCAGGACCAGCCGCTCAAAGCACTTCATAACGATGGGTGTGAGTGCTACAGGGCGGTAGTCATTAGGGCACCTCGGGCTTGAGCTTTTCGGCACTGGCACAATGGAAGTGCGTTTAAAGCATGTCGGTACAGCTGCTTGGGCAAGAGACAGGTTGAAAATGTCTGTAAAAACCCCAGCGAGCTGCTCCGCACATGCCCTGAGCACACGTCCAGGGATGTTGTCTGGTCCAGCAGCCTTGTGTGCGCTGATCCGGCTCAGTGCCTTGCAGACATCTGTGGTGGAGAGTGTGATTGGTGGGTCAGCTGAGGGTTTGAGCTTGGTGGCAGTTTCTCTGTTGTCTCTTTCAAAACGAGCATAAAAGTAATTTAGCTCGTTCAGGAAGTTGACATCAGTGGCTGCGGGGGTGGAGTGGGGGGGTTTGTAGTCGCTGATGGCCTGAATGCCCTGCCACATGCGTCGAGGGTCAGAGTTGGAAAAGTGACCCTCTATCTTTAGCTTGTAGCAGTGCTTGGCCTTTTTGATGCCCCTCTTCAGGTTTGCTCTGGATGTACTGTAGGCTTGTGCATCTCCTGATCTGAAGGCAGTATTGCGTGACTTCAGCAGGAGTCGAACTTCCCTGTTCATCCAAGGCTTCTGATTTGGGTATGTGGTGATCTGTTTCTGGGTTGTAACACTGTCGATGGTGGTATTGATATGATCCAATACAGAGGAAGTGAATGAGTCAATGTCCGTGTGAGCGCCACTGGTGGCTTGAGAAGCAAACATACTCCAGTCTGTGTTTAGAAACCTTTCCTGGAGTGTGGAGTCTGCCCCCGCAGGCCACACCTTGATGGTCTTTATTGATGGCTTCACACGGTTGATGAGGGGTGAATATTTGGGGGTGAGAAACAAAGAGATATGGTCTGACTGTCCCAGGTGGGGGAGGGGTGTCGCAACGTAAGCTCCAGCAATGTTTGTGTAAACATGGTCTAAGGTTTTGTTTCCTCTGGTGTGGCAGGAAACATGCTGGTGAAACTTGGGTAGCACTGACTTTAAGTTTGTGTGATTAAAGTCACCTGCAACAATAAACGCAGCTTCCGGGTGATCAGTCTGTTGTTTACTGATGGCTGCGTGAAGTTCTTTCATAGCAAGCTTGGCATCAGCATCCGGAGGAATATAGGCTGCAGTGATAATAGTGGAGGTGAACTCCCGCGGTAGATAAAACGGTCTACATTTAACCATGAGAAACTCCAGGTTAGCTGAACAATGACTCCCAACAATAGCAGAGTTTGTGCACCAAGCTTTGTTAATATAAATGCACAATCCACCCCCTCTGCTCTTCCCGGAGCCATCTAGTGTTCTATCCGCCCGGAGTGTGTGGCGTCCCGCTAGCTCAATAGCGGTGTCCGGTATTCCGCTGTTTAACCAGGTTTCAGTGAAGATTAGGACGTTACAGTTCAAAAGTTTCTTACTGTGTGTAATGCTGAGTCGAATCTCCTCCATTTTGTTCACTAGCGATCGTACATTGGCAAGGAAAATGCTGGGTAAAGAGAGCCGGTAAGGAGTTAGCCTTAGCTTAGCTCTTAGACCTCCACGCTTACCCCGCCTTTGTTTACGATCACAGCGCCGCCTTCTAGCACTTCCGCCCGGCCGGGCAGAGCGCATCGCCTCGGGCGTCCTAGCGATCTCAGGAAGGAGTTGAAGATTGTCCATAAAACTGTCGGAAATTCGCAAACCAATATCCAAAAGCTCACAACGGGTGTACGATGTAAAAGCACAACTGTTCTGTACGAACAGACCCGAGATGAGCAAGAAAAATACCGCAAAATTGCAGAATCTGGAGAGACGCTGAGCCTCGCGATCTACTCGCGCCGCCATCTTGGTCAAACATCTTGGTCAAACAGTAAGTCGTTATTTAGGGGTTTTTTTGCGCACAAAAACTATTGTCGCCGATTCATAAAGTTATTTTAGAACCACTGTAGTGAGATGGACTTTGTAACGACGTCTTTAGTACCGTTTAAGGGTCTTGAGAGTGTAAAGTGCATTGAGCCAATGGAGGCCTTTCTGAGCCATCAGATTTCAACTAAAATATCTTCATTTCTGTTCCGAAGATGAACGGAGGTCTGACGGGTGTCGAACGACATGAGGGGAAGTAATTAATGACAGAATTTTCATTTTTGGGTGAACTAACCCTTTAATGTTCAGAGTTTCATTCTGTGATCCTGCATCCAGTTTCTTACATTAAAGTTTTGCGACTATCGTAATACAAGTCTTAACAACTTAATATGCATTCACAAACTTTCAACAAAGCATGATTTAATACCATTTTATTTCATAATACTAGTTGTAGTAAGCATATTTCTAGAAAAACACTGCAAAGAAATAAAGCATTTCAAAGCAACTTCCATACATTTTTAATGCTTGTTAATGACTAATCTAAACGAGAGATGTTTAATATTAATATCACTGATCTATTAGCTCTGTGTGAAGACTGCATTTCCAACAGCAGTGAAATTTGTCTAAAGCTACAGGGAGCAACAAGCCTACTGGTCAAACACACTGAATAGTCTGCGTTTCAAGAGTAAAAAGTAATGCTCTACTGTGCTTTATGGACTCGGTCGGCCAGTTGGCTCGCCACATTGCAAATCCAAGCTTGAAACAAAAAACACCCTGGAGCCTTACAGAAGGAAGTCCTCATGTCTTACATCTGATGCTGCAGCACTAGTCTGACGGTTTAGTCACATGTGTATTTACTCTACAGTGAGATGGCAAGCTGGCATCTGTGAGCTGCTTCTACTACACAGCAGTGAGATTATATGGAGCACGAAAGGAGACTTTTGAACACGTTGTCTTCTGAGAAATACGGCATAGGTTTTCAGATGACACCCATCAATGTCTGAAACAGCCCAAATTTGCCAAGATACTAAAGTTTGCAATCAATATACAAACTGAGAGATTTCTGTCATTTCTTCCGAGACCATATTCTTAGGAGTTTAAAATGGAAGCTTGTTTCCACCACGTTAAAAATAAAGGTAATAGCAAATTTTGATCTCACAATTCTGACTCAGAGATGCAACTTTATTTCTCAGAGTTGCGACGTCATTTCTCGGAGTTGCGACCTCATTTCTAAGAGTTGCGACCTCATTTCTAAGAGTTGCGACGTCATTTCTCAGAGTTGCGACGTCATTTCACAGAGTTGCGACATCATTTCTCGGAGTTGCGACATCATTTCTTGGAGTTGCGACATCATTTCTCAGAGTTGCAACCTCATTTCTAAGAGTTGCGACCTCATTTATAAGAGTTGCGACGTCATTTCTCGGAGTTGCGACGTCATTTCTCGGATATGCAACGTCATTTCTCAGAGTTGCGACGTCATTTCTCGGAGTTGCGACGCCATTTCTCGGAGTTGCGACATCATTTCTCAGAGTTGCGACCTCATTTCTAAGAGTTGCGACCTCATTTATAAGAGTTGCGACGTCATTTGTCGGAGTTGCGACCTCATTTCTCGGATATGCAACGTCATTTCTCAGAGTTGCAACGTCATTTCTCGGAGTTGCGACGCCATTTCTCGGAGTTGCGACATCATTTCTCGGAGTTGCGACGTCACTTCTCGGATATGCAACGTCATTTCTCAGAGTTGCGACGTCATTTCTCAGAGTTGCTGAAACACATTAAAAATAAAGGTAATAGCAACTTTTTATCTCACAATTCTGACTCAGAGATGCAAGTTTATTTCTCAGAGTTGTGACGTCATTTCTCAGAGTTGCGACGTCATTTCTCAGAGTTGCGACGTCATTTCTCAGAGTTGCGACCTCATTTCTCGGAGTTGCGACGTCACTTCTCAGAGTTGCGAAGTCATTTCTCAAAGTTGCGACGTCATTTCTCAGAGTTGCGACCTCATTTCTCAGAGTTGCGACGTCACTTCTCAGAGTTTGCGAAGTCATTTCTCTGAGTTGTGAAGTTATTTCTCAAAGTTCCGACGTCATTTTTCAGAGTTGCGACCTCATTTCTCAGAGTTGCGACGTCACTTCTCAGAGTTTGCGAAGTCATTTCTCTGAGTTGTGAAGTTATTTCTCAAAGTTGCGACGTCATTTTTCAGAGTTGCGACCTCATTTCTCAGAGTTGCGACGTCATTTCTCGGAGTTGCGACGTCATTTCTCGGAGTTGCGACCTCGTTTCTCGGAGTTGCGACCTCATTTCTCAGAGTTGCGACCTCATTTCTCAGAGTTGCGACCTCGTTTCTCGGAGTTGCGACCTCATTTCTCAGAGTTGCAACGTCACTTCTCAGAGTTGCGACCTCGTTTCTCGGAGTTGCGACCTCATTTCTCAGAGTTGCGACGTCACTTCTCAGAGTTGCGACCTCGTTTCTCGGAGATGCGACCTCGTTTCTCGGAGTTGCGACTACTAATCAGAGTTGAAACTTTATATCTTAAATGCGACGCCATTTCTCAGTTGCAACTTTTGCAACATTTCTCAGAGTTGTGACTTTATAAAATCACGGTTGCGAGTTTATTTCTCAATTTATATGTTATAAAGTCGCAATTCTGAGAAATACAGTTCGAATTACGAAATACAAAAAAAAGTTGAATTAGAAAAAAAGTCCAAATTGAGGGATATGAAGTCACAATTGAGAGAAATTGTGAAATAAAAAGTCACAACTGACCTATTTTTAAAGTCTTAAATGAAACATTCATTAAACTCAATTCAGTTTCCAAAACTATAAAAAGCTGAAAAAGAATACAATTTAAAGTGGAATTTTAGAGGTTTGCCAACAATTAGAAGTTGGTTTAACCATAATGTTTTTGTTTTTTATTCAGGAAAAAATCTCTATTTTCACTGAAACACTCAAGTGTAGGTGGTTCTACTAGTTACATCATGTTGAAGGTTTTCTTGGCTCACCGGCCTTTGTGTTTGTGCAATCTATTCCCTCATTGGTTATATAAGCCCCCAACACTGAGAAGGGCAGGAATATAAAAAAGAAATATATTGTGGATGCAATATTTTATACTAGGTCGTAGTAAAAATCAATAGTTGCACACCTGCACCAAAGGTTACAGTATTTAACATGATTTAATTGGTTCCTGTAGGAACAATTGCTCAGCAGAATACTGTCAGATAACATTACAGGTGAGATGGAAATTCCCTTAGAAAGACTGTAAACACCATTATGCCTCTCTAATAGGGTGAAGCTCACCTGACATCCTAGAAGTAGATCTGGCTGGCTGGCACACACGGCTCCCCTGTAGTCTAAAGCCTAATCCTATTAAAGCGGAACTAGGTATTACTGAGATCTAAAACCAACCCGCCCTCACAAAGCTGCTAACAAATGAAGAGTAAAGTTAAAGAACACCTCCAAAGCCTTCTGGACAAAAGGGTAAAACCGAAGATTTATGATAAGATACTGTTGCTTGTGGGATAAACAGCTGCATTTGCATTAGATAAGAAACATGTAGAAGGTAGCTGGGAATTGAGATTATCTGCATTACAAGTCTTAGCAACTGGTACATATTCATCAATGCCATTCACGTGACTAGGAATATTCCACAATAATCTGCCTTTAAGGGATCAAATGTCTGAGAAAGCATATCAGAATGAATTAAAGAGGCTGCCAACAACTCAAAACACATTCATATTATACAGGGCTCTTCAAAGTGGGGTTCGAATTTATACTTTGATTTGGAAGTCATTTCTTTGACAAAAAAATTAAATAAAATGTAAGTAAATACATTAAATAAAAAAGAACAAAATGTACAAAGAAATACACATAAAATAACTAAATAAGATTATATAGTGCAATAAATAAATAACATATTCCTGCATAAATAAAGAAACAAAACATATTTACCTAATTATGTTTGTTTGGCATGTTGTGCAAATATGAATACACAAGTAAATGCAGAAATAAATTAATCATTAAAGAAAAAACAGAAATATAGAATAAAAAAATAAACTTTGAATTTGGCATCTTTTACATTTTTGCATTTCTCCATTTATTTATTTATTTATGCAGGAATATATGGATTTATTTATTTATTTATTCATGAATATATGGATTTATTTATTTATTTATGTATTTATTTGCGTATTAATTTAATTGTTTTTTGCAGGTTTCCTCCGCCATAATAAAAATATATAATATATATATTTATATATAAATAAAACTATAAAATTAAAATAATTAACAACAAATAAATATATAAAAATAACTAAAGATTAGGGCTGTCAAAAGATTAATCGCGATTAATCGCATCCAAAATAAAAGTTTGTGTTTACATAATATATGTGTGTGTACTCTGTTAATTATTATTTATATATAAATACACACACAAGCATGTATATATTTAAGAAAATATTTTTATTTTTATATATAAAACATTTAGATTTATATATATTATAGATAATATAAATATATATACAGTATATACATGCAAATATTTCTTTAATATATACATGAATGTGTGTGTATTTATATATAAATAATAATTAACAGAGTACACACACATATATTATGTAAACACAAACTTTTATTTTGGATGCGATTAATCGCGATTAATCTTTTGACAGCCCTACTAAAGATATAAAAATAACTAACCAAATAAATGTATAAAAATAATGAAATAAATCTATAAAAAATAACTAATACAAATATACAACTAATTCAATAAAATATAAAAATTTAAAATAAATAAAAATAAATAAATAAAATATAAAAATAACCAAATAAATGTATACAATAACTAAAATAAATGTATAAAAATAACTAAACAAAAATAAATAAATAAACAAACAAACAAACAAACAAACAAATAAATAAATATACTACTGCTGATACGGCTGCTATAAAAAAAAGGTAAATAAAAAAACTTTGCTATTGTCAGTAATTCTAATAATATTGTGACACTGACATGTCAAATCCAAATATCAATTTCATAGCACAAGACATGTTTTATGATCATTTTAAAACGTTAAATGCATGCAATAATTTAATATATTAAATTCAGGAACACTGAATTAACGTCTTCATGGAAAGACTGGGTGAGTTATGAAGTTATCATGTCTATATGGGGGTCATGTGTTTAGATGAGAAAATGACCCCTCTGGCCATTGATTCCATTGGGTCGTTTATCAGTCCCAGATACTGTACGCACAATCTGACCCAATACGGCTCAGTTTTTCTATATATCTGACTCTGTCGAGCGGCAGAAGTGAATCTACACCGGCTAAACTGGGTTAACCCCATGCATTTCCAGTGTGGGGGAATGGACTGTTATCGCCCACACTGACTCCGCCCCCAGCTATGACAGACGCCGCCCAACTCTATTGTAAAGTGTTCGCAGTATTTTTAAAGGTCCTGTTCTTCGTGATCCCATTTTTCAAACTTTAGTTAGTGTGTAATGTTGCTGTTAGAGCATATATAATACCTGTAAAATTATAAAGCTCAAAGTTCAATGCCAAGCGAGATATTTTATTTAACAGAAGTTCCCTTTCAAAGCCTACAGCGAACGGCCGGTTTGGACTACATCCTGGTACTTCCTGCTTTAATGACGTCAGTAGAACAGTTTGTTGACTAACCTCCACCCACAAGAGTACGCGAAAAAGGGGGCGTGGTCTTGTTGCTCCCGCGTGGAGAAGAGGAAGTGTTGCGTTCGGTTGCGTTTGTGTAGTTTGTTTGTCGCCATGTCGTCGAGACGCTGTTATTTTCATCCCGGAGTCAAGTCACCTTTGTTTGGCTTTCCCAGGGACGCTGTACTTAGAGATCATTGAGCGCATGCATCCCCGTTATGGTGAGAGGCGTGACTTTTCCGGTAACGTGCGCTCTGCGTGAGCTAAGCTGCTGTCGAATCACAACACGGGAACCGCTGGCACAATCAGAACTCGTTATGTATTTCTGAAGGAGGGACTTCATAGAACAGGGAAATCTTCAAGCCGTTTTGAGGACAGTGAAAACAGCAGTATACAGATCAGTAAATTGTGTGAAAAATACTGTGTTTTTTTACACGCGAAACATGAACACATGTTATATTGCACACTGTAAACACAATCAAAGCTTAAAAAAAACACGAAAAACGGGAGCTTTAAGCAGGTTGATTGGCTACAGACACCAGCTCTGGCCTGAAGAGGGCGCTGTGAGCAGTTCAGCTTGAGGAGTGTACATGTTGTGCCCATCCAAGCACATGAAGTTTGAGAAGTCTTTGTGAGAGCTTACAAGTCCTGGTCACACTTTATTTGAAGGTGTCACTGTTACAGTGTGATTATATAGCAATATTGATGTACTTACTATAGGGTTAGCTGCTTGCAATTATGCATAATTTACTATTGGAAGTACGTGTAACATATGTATCAAGAAAATAAAATTCATTTAATTCTTTCAAGCAGGTTTTATTTGAATAAAGTCTATCAAATTAAACATAATATTGCATATTTATTTGGTTCTTTGCCAGTGTATTTGTCCACATGTTTGTGATTGATGTGCTTCACAGATTCCCGTTCGGAGTATGATTATGATATGACGGATGAAGAAACGTTTCACTGATACACAAAAGACTGAGAGGGTTCAGCTCACTTTCAGTAAACACACACACACACACTTGATGTGCACGGGTGTCCTATCAGTCAGAATATGCTGTGATCTACTGGTGTTGTGTTTATTCGTTTTCTAAGACACTGCCATAAAGTCCAGAAGTGAAGAAGTGTGGAGGCTTGAGCTCGGCCTCAGTGATAGAGCTCCACTGCCCTCTCCTGGCTGAGTCTGGAACAATCACAGTCCACAAACATAAGGCCCGATGTGCTGTTAATATGAAGATGATTTATGCATAGTGAAACTTTACTCAAGTTTTGAATTACTCATTGCATTCTGTTGTGTTTTAGAGTTAAAGGAAATGTACCAGATAATGTCCTTCCAGTATCTTTCTTCTTACAGTGTTGAGTAGGTTGCATGTTTAATTCATAAAAGTGATACATACGGTTATTTTGCATTCAGTTTTGAGTAAAAATGTCTCAACATTTGGGAGTCCAGTCCAAAGATGAGTCGAGAAGATGTTAAAAATCATAGTTAATATTCCTTCTGGTGCTTTTGCACAGTAAAGACAGCACGAGTAAAGAGCAACTCTATGTAATAACTACTCATAGTGTCTTGCGTATTACATTATTATTGTAATAAAGTGTTCATAATGTAATAATTTTCTCAAAACGTAAAATCTTAAGCTCATAATGTAATCATTTTTATGTTATGAGAAATGTCTTACATTATAAACTCACCAAAAACATAATTGTCATAGTTGTAATAGCTTTTAAAATACACACAGACACACACACACACACACACACACACACACACACAGACACACACACACACACACAGAGAAACACTCAAGCACAGACACACACACACAGAGAAACACTCAAACACAGACACACTGACACACAGACACTCAAACACAGACACACACACACAGAGAAACACTCAAACACAGACACACACACACAGAGAAACACTCAAACACAGACACACTGACACACAGACACTCAAACACAGACACACTGACACACAGAGAAACACTCAAGCACAGACACACACACACAGAGAAACACTCAAACACAGACACACTGACACACAGACACTCAAACACAGACACACAAACACAGACACACTGACAAACAGACACTCAAACACAGACACACACACAAACACTCACTCACACTTACACACTCAAACACACTCACACCACTCACACACTCACTCACTCGCTCACACACACACACACACACACTCGCTCACACACACACACACACACACACACACACACACACACGCACAAAGAGAGAAACACTCAAACACAGACACACACACACACACACACACACACACACACGCACACACACAAAAACAGAAACACTCAAACACAGACACACACACACACACACACAGAGAAACACTCAAACACAGACACACTGACACACAGACACTCAAACACAGACACACTGACACACAGAGAAACACTCAAACACAGACACACTGACACACAGACACTCAAACACAGACACACTGACACACAGAGAAACACTCAAACACAGACACACACAGAGAAACACTCAAACACACACACACACTCAAACACAGACACACTGACACACAGACACACTCAAACACAGACACACTCAAACACAGACACACACACACACACACACACACAGAGAAACACTCAAACACAGACACACACAGAGAAACACTCAAACACAGACACACACACACACACACACACACACACACAGAGAGAGAGAAACACTCAAACACAGACACACACACACACACACACAGAGAAACACTCAAACACAGACACACACAGAGAAACACTCAAACACAGACACACACACACACACACACACAAAGAGAGAAAAACTCAAACACAGACACACACACACACACACACACACACACAGAGAAACACTCAAACGCAGACACACACACACAGAGAAACACTCAAACACAGACACACACACACACACACACACACAGAGAAACACTCAAACACAGACACACACAGAGAAACACTCAAACACAGACACACACACACACACACACACACACACACACAGAGAGAGAAACACTCAAACACAGACACACACACACACACACACACACACACACACACACACACACACACACACAGAGAAACACTCAAACACAGACACACACAGAGAAACACTCAAACACAGACACACACACACACACACACACAAAGAGAGAAAAACTCAAACACAGACACACACACACACACACACACACACACACACACACACACACACACACACAGAGAAACACTCAAACGCAGACACACACACACAGAGAAACACTCAAACACAGACACACTGACACACAGACACTCAAACACAGACACACTCAAACACAGACACTCAAACACACACACACACACACACACACACACAGAGAAACACTCAAACACAGACACACACAGAGAAACACTCAAACACAGACACACTGACACACTCAAACACAGACACACTGACACTCAAACACAGACACACACACACACACACACACACACACACACACACACACACAGAGAAACACTCAAACACAGACACACACACACACACACACACACACACAGAGAAACACTCAAACACAGACACACACAGAGAAACACTCAAACACAGACACACAGACACACACACACACACACACACACACACACACACACACACACACACACACACACACACACACACACAGAGAAACACTCAAACACAGACACACACACACACACACACACACAGAGAAACACTCAAACACAGACACACACACACACACACAGAGAAACACTCAAACACAGACACACACAGAGAAACACTCAAACACAGACACACACACACACACACACACACACACACAGAAACACTCAAACACAGACACACTCAAACACAGACACACAGACACTCAAACACAGACACACTCAAACACAGACACACAGAGAAACACTCAAACACACTCAAACACAGACACACTCAAACACAGACACACTCAAACACAGACACTCAAACACAGACACACTCAAACACAGACACACTCAAACACAGACACTCAAACACAGACACACTCAAACACAGAAACACTCAAACACAGACACACTCAAACACAGACACACAGACACTTAAACACAGACACTTAAACACAGACACACTCAAACACAGACACACAGAGAAACACTCAAACACAGACACACTCAAACACTGACACACGCAAACACAGACACACTCAAACACAGACACACTCAAACACAGACACACTCAAACACAGACACACTCAAACACAGACACACTCAAACACAGACACACTCAAACACAGACACACTCAAACACAGACACACTCAAACACAGATAAACACTCAATCACAGACACACTCAAACACAGACACACTCAAACACAGACACACTCAAACACAGACACACTCAAACACAGACACACTCAAACACAGACACACTCAAACACAGACACACTCAAACACAGACACACAGACACTTAAACACAGACACACTCAAACACAGACACACTCAAACACAGACACACAGAGAAACACTCAAACACAGACACACTCAAACACAGACACACAGACACTCAAACACTGACACACTCAAACACAGACACACTCAAACACAGACACACTCAAACACAGACACTCAAACACAGACACACTCAAACACAGACACACTCAAACACAGACACATTCAAACACAGACACACTGACACACTCAAACACAGACACACTCAAACACAGACACACTGACACACTCAAACACAGACACACACACACACACACACACACACACAGAGAAACACTCAAACACAGACACACACACAGACACACTGACACACTCAAACACAGACACACTCAAACACAGACACACTGACACTCAAACACAGACACACTCAAACACAGACACACTCAAACACAGACACACTGACACACTCAAACACAGACACACTGACACACTGACACACTCAAACACAGACACACTGACACACTGACACACTCAAACACAGACACACTCAAACACAGACACACTCAAACACAGACACACTCAAACACAGACACACTCAAACACAGACACACAGAGAAACACTCAAACACAGACACACTCAAACACAGACACACTCAAACACAGACACACTCAAACACAGACAAACTCAAACACAGACACACTCAAACACAGACACACTGACACACTCAAACACAGACACACTCAAACACAGACACACTCAAACACAGACACACTGACACACTCAAACACAGACACACTCAAACACAGACACACTGACACACTCAAACACGGACACACTGACACACTCAAACACAGACACACTCAAACACAGACACACTGACACACTCAGACACACTCAAACACAGACACACTCAAACACAGACACACTCAAACACAGACACACTGACACACTCAAACACAGACACACTGACACACTCAAACAAAGACAGACTCAAACACAGACACACTGACACACTCAAACACAGACACACTCAAACACAGACACACTCAAACACAGACACACTCAAACACAGACACACTGACACACTCAAACACAGACACACTCAAACACAGACACACTCAAACACAGACACACTCAAACACAGACACACTCAAACACAGACACACTGACACACTCAAACACGGACACACTGACACACTCAAACACAGACACACTCAAACACAGACACACTCAAACACAGACACACACACACACACACACACACACACACACACACACACACACACACACACACACACACAGAGACACAGACACACTGACACACTCAAACACAGACACACAGACACACTCAAACACAGACACACACACACACAGACACACTGACACACTGACACACTCAAACACAGACACACTCAAACACAGACACACTCAAACACAGACACACTGACACACTCAAACACAGACACACTCAAACACAGACACACTCAAACACAGACACACTGACACACTCAAACACAGACACACTGACACACTCAAACACAGACACACTCAAACACAGACACACTGACACACTGACACACTCAAACACAGACACACTCAAACACAGACACACTCAAACACAGACACACTCAAACACAGACACACTCAAACACAGACACACTCAAACACAGACACACTCAAACACAGACACACTCAAACACAGACACACTGACACTCAAACACAGACACACTCAAACACAGACACACTCAAACACAGACACACTCAAACACAGACACACTCAAACACAGACACACTGACACACTCAAACACAGACACACTGACACACTCAAACACAGACACACTCAAACACAGACACACTGACACACTCAAACACGGACACACTGACACACTCAAACACAGACACACTCAAACACAGACACACTGACACACTCAGACACACTCAAACACAGACACACTCAAACACAGACACACTGACACACTCAAACACAGACACACTGACACACTCAAACAAAGACAGACTCAAACACAGACACACTGACACACTCAAACACAGACACACTCAAACACAGACACACTCAAACACAGACACACTCAAACACAGACACACTGACACACTCAAACACAGACACACTCAAACACAGACACACTCAAACACAGACACACTGACACACTCAAACACGGACACACTGACACACTCAAACACAGACACACTCAAACACAGACACACTCAAACACAGACACACACACACACACACACACACACACACACACACACAGAGAGACACAGACACACTGACACACTCAAACACAGACACACAGACACACTCAAACACAGACACACACACACACAGACACACTGACACACTCAAACACAGACACACTCAAACACAGACACACTCAAACACAGACACACTGACACACTCAAACACAGACACACTCAAACACAGACACACTCAAACACAGACACACTGACACACTCAAACACAGACACACTCAAACACAGACACACTGACACACTCAAACACAGACACACTGACACACTCAAACAGACACACTGACACACTTAAACACAGACACACTGACACACTCAAACACAGACACACTCAAACACAGACACACTGACACACTCAAACAGACACACTGACACACTTAAACACAGACACACTGACACACTCAAACACAGACACACTCAAACACAGACACACTCAAACACAGACACACTCAAACACAGACACACTCAAACACAGACACACTCAAACACAGACACAGACACACTCAAACACAGACACACTCAAACACAAACACAGACACTCTCTCAAACACAGACACTCAAACACACAAAAACACAGACACTCTCACACACAGACACTCAAACACACACACACACACACACACACACAGAAACACAGACACACACACACACAGACACTCAAACACACACACACTCAAACACAGACACACTCAAACACAGACACACTCAAACACAGACACACTCAAACACAGACACACTCAAACACAGACACACTGACACACTCAAACACAGACACACTCAAACACAGACACAGACACACTCAAACACAGACACACTCAAACACAAACACAGACACTCTCTCAAACACAGACACTCAAACACACAAAAACACAGACACTCTCACACACAGACACTCAAACACACACACACACACACACACAGAAACACAGACACACACACACACAGACACTCAAACACACACACACTCAAACACAGACACACTCAAACACAGACACACTCAAACACAGACACACTCAAACACAGACACACTCAAACACAGACACACTGACACACTCAAACACAGACACACTCAAACACAGACACACTCAAACACAGACACACTCAACAAACACAGACACACTCAAACACAGACACACTCAAACACAGACACACTCAAACACAGACACAGACACACTCAAACACAGACACACTCAAACACAGACACACTCAAACACACAAAAACACAGACACTCTCACACACAGACACTCAAACACACACACACAGACACACTCAAACACAGACACACTCAAACACAGACACACTCAAACACAGACACACTGACACACTCAAACACAGACACACTCAAACACAGACACACTCAAACACAGACACACTCAACAAACACAGACACACTCAACAAACACAGACACACTCAAACACAGACACACTCAAACACAGACACACTCAAACACAGACACACTCAAACACAGACACACTCAAACACAGACAGACACACTCAAACACAGACACACTCAAACACAGACACTCTCTCAAACACAGACACTCTCTCAAACACAGACACACTCACACACAGACACTCAGACACACTCACACACAGACACTCAAACACACAAAAACACAGACACTCTCACACACAGACACTCAAACACACACACACACACACACACACACACACACACACACACAGAAACACAGACACACACACACAGACACTCAAACACAGACACACTCAAACACAGACACACTCAAACACAGACACACTCAAACACAGACACACTCAACAAACACAGACACACTCAACAAACACAGACACACTCAAACACAGACACACTCAAACACAGACACACTCAAACACAGACACACTCAAACACAGACACACTCAAACACAGACACACTCAAACACAGACACACTCAAACACAGACACACTCAAACACAGACACACTCAAACACAGACACACTCAACAAACACAGACACACTCAACAAACACAGACACACTCAAACACAGACACACTCAAACACAGACACACTCAAACACAGACACACTCAAACACAGACAGACACACTCAAACACAGACACACTCAAACACAGACACTCTCTCAAACACAGACACTCTCTCAAACACAGACACACTCACACACAGACACTCAAACACACAAAAACACAGACACTCTCACACACAGACACTCAAACACACACACACACACACACACACACACACACACACACACACACACAGAAACACAGACACACACACACAGACACTCAAACACAGACACACTCAAACACAGACACACTCAAACACAGACACACTCAAACACAGACACTCTCTCAAACACAGACACTCACACACACACACACACACACACACACACACATTATTATGTTTAATAAAAAATATAAGAATACTACTAATAATTGCATGAATATTTAAATCTGTTACATTTTGAGGTAGTTTAAGAATTGATTTAGATTTTTTAAATTAACTGTAAGGGAACACTAATATTTATAATATTTTTAAAGCTATTACAATAATGACAATTTTGGTGAGTTTATAATGCGATACATTTCTCAATGCACAAATTGTTATTGCATTATTAGCTCAAGATTTTATTCCATTGAGAAAATGATTACATTATGAACATTTTATCACAATAATAATGTAATACTTATTACATTATGTGCAGTTATTACATTATGAGTTGCTACAAAGAGTTTTCTTCCAAATAGTGTCACACTGGAGCACTGGAGACTGATGGTTTAGTGGAGCTGGAGGAAGACGTTCGACTGTTTGCTGGTTCCTGCATTTCCTCGAACAGACTAGATCAACACTGAAACACTGCAAGACTCTGAGTGAGTGAAGCTTTTCCTCAAACAGTACACATGGATATTAATCAAACATCAGACGGAATCATATTTGAAAACTCATTCTAATGGAAACACAATCCATATCAGCTATAAAACACCGTCCTAATGATCGACATGCAAATCATTAGAGGTCAAACACACTCACAAGGTCATGGAGATGTTTGGAAAAATAAACTAATGCACACTCAAAAGATCCTGATTAATAAAGAAACTCCTCATGATTAATAATCGTACGTGTATATGAGATCGATGATGTCTCTTGTTGCCCTCAACACCAGACCTGAAGGAATGAGAAGGGCAAGAGAGATAAAGGCAGGGCTCTGTCTAAACCATCTGAAACATCACAATATTAACAGGAACAAACAAAAACTAAGTTCAATTGTTCTGAAAATGGACACCATGTTGTCAAAGTTAGTATTGTGGCTTCACATGGTCAGTCACTTGCATGTGTTATTATATTAACCCTCTGGGGTATGGTGGATCTCTAAAATATCAAGAGTGCAAAACAGACAAAAAACTCACACACACACACACAAAAACACAATTAGCTTTAGGAATGGCACGCGTTCATTTGTATGTGTGCGTGTGTTTTTGTGTGTATAAGTGTGTGTGTGTGTGAGTTTTGCACTCTTGATGTTTTAGAGATTCACCCCTTCACTGTTGAGTCCTTTTTTTCTGCATCCTGGCTGATTTGTAGATTGTATGCACAAAAAAATCTGTATTTTCATATTTTTGCCAATTTCCCATTCATTTCCTATGGGGGTCATTTTTGACCCGAAGGTCCTGAGTGTGACTTTTTTTTTACGACCACTTAGACTTTTCAAATCCTGTCCCCAATTGTTTTGGGTGTTCATATACCAAGTACCAATAAAGTCACCAAGTTTCGGACCATTCCGATGAAGCTACGATTAAAAAAAAAAAATTATAAAACGCATGATCCACTATAGTGGTAAAAATGTGCTATTGCGTGATAAAAATGCTCAATGTGTCCACCAGATGGCACCGATCTCATTTAAAAAATTGCTTGACTAGGCTTGACTCTAAAATGAAATACAGCTTAAATAAAAATGATTAATCGCATCCAAAATAAAAGTTTGTGTTTACATAATATATGTGTGTGTACTCTGTTAATTATTATTTATATATAAATACACACACAAGCATGTATATATTTAAGAAAAAAAATATTATTTTTATATATAAAACATTTATATTTATATATATTATAGATTATAGCTTTTCAGAGCGCGCGCACTAAACGCCTGTCAAACACATGTAGCAATTATGGCCGCAGACATATAGATGAGTTAATCTTCCAATGATTCGATCAAATTAACATCCTTTTCAACAAAGCACAATTCAGCTCCAGGAAATCGATCATCATCACGAGGGAGATGGGGGCTTGAAAAGCCCCTGAGCTACTAGTTCTGACTTCCTATGGACTCGCCACCAAACTCAGTTAAAAGAGGACAAAGGGCTCGTGGTTGTCACAAGACAAAGAAACAACCAGACCTCTGTCTTTGCAATGACCGGTAAATGAACTCCACACACCGCTAAAACTCCAAGCAAGCTCACAGAAACTGTTAGCTTATGGAGTACATCAAATAACTGATTATTGGACTTTCATTCAAATAGCCTTCGACATAACTTGTTAGTGTGTTTACAACTAATACACGTTAGTTAGACTATTAGGCATGTATATTACTCACAATTCATGCAATTATGTAACTATTGAATGAGTGGATGAAAAAGCATTGTGTTTGATACCGGTGTGTTCGTATGGATATAATCCAACAGATGAGCT
Organism: Gobio occitaniae; assembly: GCA_033150135.1. Classification (NCBI taxonomy): domain Eukaryota; kingdom Metazoa; phylum Chordata; class Actinopteri; order Cypriniformes; family Gobionidae; genus Gobio; species Gobio occitaniae. Next base: position 293,655 of record JARQWZ010001669.1, read on the forward strand.
GAATGAAATCTTTATAGAATTGATCATGTCCTTATAGTAAGAAATTAGGTCTAAATTTACTCTCTGCTTAAGAGCAGGAAACTAACTTCTATAGATAACCCAATTTTGTGGGAGGGGTGGAGACACAGTCACCCCTGAAGCCTAATTGGCCAGAACCCATCCAGGGGATGGGCAAATGTTTGAGTTTAATCCCAGAACACGAACGAAAAGTTCAGTTCTGTCTGCTGTCTACAGTTCTGTCTGCTGTCTACAGTTCTGTCTGCTGTCTACTGTTCTGTCTACAGTTCCGTGCGGTTCTGTACAGTTCAGACCAGAGGCAGTGCAGAGTTCAGATCAAGTTCGGTTCCAGTTCGGTTCGAGCTGGTTCGCGGCCTGTTCGCAGTTCAGAGATGATCTAAGTCCTAGCAGTTTGACCAGAGTGAGTTCTGAACGGAGAGCTCACAGGAGACGATCTGACGATCGTGACAGACCAACATCAGAGAAAATGGGTTAACAACGATTTCATTCAGGCCATCTGCTTTTCTCTCACTTTCCTTTCTTTTACTTAAAGTTTATTTTATTTCCGTTAAGTCTCGGGTTCGGTTAAGTTTCGCCGCAAAAGTCTCTCAACAACGAGTTTCTAACAGCGCGCTCCAACTTCAAACAACGCCCACAAGACTTTCATCCAGCCGCCAACACGCCACGTGATTGGCTTTCCCAGACGTCGACCAGACCTTCAGCGAATCAAAGATCCGGGAAAATCCCTGTCCCGCCAGGAAAAGGGGATCCCCCTTTTCAGACGACACGCGAAACACAAACGCAAGTAACGCCTTTTTGATTCCAAGCTGAACTGGTGCATTAGATCAAATGTAATAACCCTGCCTAAGAAACGATAGGAGGTTAAATTACTGATCAATGGTTTCTTCAGGTCATGTTTCATAAATGCATAGATTGCTTAGGATTTCATAATTTCTCTCTCTTAGAACTTATTCTTTCCTCACCTTCTTCCTTTCTGCAACGTGTGAATGTGCGAGTGTGTGTGTGTTTATGTTAGATATTAGTTTGATGTGTTAGATTAATCAATAAAGTTCCGTTTGTATTCAAAGATAACTGTTCTTGTGTTATGTGCTTATCAATTTAATGTCTTGAACTGCCGATCTAAGTTACCTGGCTGTTAAATAGTGTTTCACTATTGTTCGGATATTAATATCCGCTGCAGAGTTGATATTTACGGCCCGTTCAAATGAACGCTAGAAGAGTCATTTGCTCGGCTGTAAAATAGACTCTCAAAATTCCCTATGAATTCATTAAATTCATTCATTTGAGCTAAATATACATGTTTCCCTTTAACAGAGCCCCCTTTAAGTTCTTACATATCGGCGGACGAATAAGTTAAAGGGGTAAACATTAATTCTGAATTATTTATAATATATAGTGTCATTCGAGTCTTTCATTTTAATTCAGTTCCCCGTTGAGTTATTATTTTATCTGACTCATAGTCGCTACACACGTGATTACTGGACTAAGTAGTCTGCACTAATACTGTCAAATACACACAAGGTTACATTAAAGCTACACTATGTAACTTTTCCGTCCACTAGAGGTCGCCTGTTCAAAACAAAGGCGTAGTTTGATGACGGCACGTTTGAGCGCAGAATCTCGGGACATGTGGTTTTCACCTCACAGCCGGTGGGAAACAGTCAGGATAGGACTCGGGCAGAAATCATGTTCATGGATGCGATTATTAACATTACTGTAGTCTGAAGCAGAGCAGGACCGAGTGTTGAGGAGCTGAGCAAGGCCGCAGGAGCGATTGAAGAGCGGGACTGTTATTATGGCATAGTCACTGGCGGGACTTTTATTATGACACGGTTACTGGCGCCACTTCCTCTTTTCCAGTCATGAGTTTGAGGTAACGCAACTCTGTTTATCGTATTAGATATATCTGAGTGTGTTGAAAAGGAAGTTATGACGTGCGCTCGGCGGCTGCTATGACACTTGTTCACAATGCAGTGAGAGTAAAGTGTTTCACTGAATAAAACGGGAAACCGAGGGTGACGCAGATATGACGCAATCGACAGGCGACTCCCTCACACGCATAGCTCACACGTCCCGGTTCCTTGGTTAAAATAGCAATTTTCTCACGATTTACAAATAGTTTAAAACATTTGGGATATTCTAAGTACTCAACTGAACAACACTGGCCTAGTGGTTTCTGGATATTTTACTGCAAAAATCCTACATAGTTCACCTTTAACACAGTCGGTTATGTCTGAAGTGAAAGTAAAATCGCGTGTCTATTAGATGCACGCAGGTCTTAAATTGACAGCAGCGCAGCCTATAGTGAACACGCTGTCCTTAAAGGGACAGTTCACCTCTAAAATAATGTCATTATTTACTCACTCTAATATTGTTCCAAACCTGTATTCATTTCTCGATTACAGAATTTTAATTTTTGAATGAACTATCCCTTTAATGTTAATACAACAACAAAAGACAAAGAGAAAATCACTCACTGCTCTTGACTGAAAAACTAATACAGTAGCTTTAATAAGAATCAGTGTATATTTTATAGTGAAGTCTATGTAGTGTTTTATTTTTACATTTATTCATTCAATTGCATACTTAAATGCTGCTGTGCAGCTCTGAGCTGCCAGTGTAAATCTTTATATATATTTATTTTATATTTTACAATAGCCTACACTAGGAATGTGTACAAGGTTTTTTTTTTTTAAGTCAAGTTTTAAGTTTAAGTAAGGGTTTTCAATTCTTTTAAGTAAAATAAAGAAAGAGTATTGGAATAAAAAATTCTCAACCTCTTGCTGTTCCTGTCGCCTAAGAATAGAATAACAAAAAACTGATGTGACAAGACATCAGAACCGAACCCATTTTTTATTATATTCAATGGGAAAAAATTGTCATAATTATTGCATAATTTTATGATTTAAAATTAATATTTATCTCAAAACACCAAAAAGGAAAAGAAAAAATATTATTGAACAAAACTATATTTCATTGATTTTACTCAAATCTTTTTTATCTTAATCCCGCCCTCTGGGTCATTTTTGAGCCGAAGGTCCTGAGTGTGACCCATAAATGAAGAACCCCAGAGGGTTAACATTTGAACAAAATCAAGCTCAAATGGGGTTGTCACAATTACGTCAGTATAGGTCAGGGGAAGGCAAGTTCAGTCCTAGAGAGCTGATATCCTGCAGAGTTGGGGTTAGTTTTCACTAACTTTTTCACTTATTCAATTCAAACATATTCAATATTCAAACATATTATTTCACTTTATAATTTTTCACTTATTCAAACACCAAAAGTGCAATGTTTGCAATTTTCGGCCGAATAATTTCGGTTGCCGAACATTCGGTGCATCCCTAGCCATGTTAATACCGCCTCTCGATAGGCTATTGAATGATTTTTATCAATGTAATGCGACAGCACATCTGTTTCTCATATTCTCCTAATTTCTTGTACTGTTAAACATGGCAGGGCTCGACATTGAGCCTGTTCACGTGCTTGTCCTCCGGACATGTAAATCTGTCATTCAGAGTAAAAAATGTTTGTGTGTTTTAAATATAATTTATTCTTAAGCAATATTCTCACCAGTGTTCAATCAGCTTTGACATATTTAAATCTGCATATCTGTGATATTTTCACCTTTTATAAAGGGCATTTTCCCCTAATCTTATTAAAGGTCCCATGGCATGGCATTTTTCTATTATTTTATAATGTTTCCTGAGGTGTACTTATATTGTTAGCATGATTTTTACATCATAAAATCTCATAATTTAGAAATAAAAGGCAGTTTTTCTATACTGCTGTTTGCCCTGTGGCTGAATGCCCTGCTTCAAGAGGCGTGTCTGCTGTGAGACTTCAGTAAAAACGCCCACTGTTGTGATTGGCGGACATCTTTGCATTTGAAATGAGCGGAGGGGGCGTGGTTTAACGAGGTCTACGAGGCACGAGCTGCTGCCAGAGAGACGGATGGACCTGAGTTCACTTCACATCAGTTCTCTCAGCATGTCTCAGTTCAGTGAACTGTTGTAGTTACTAGAATATACTTCAGGTTATTAGTTTATTTCTAGTCGGAGGGACTGTCACTCATGTCAGAAAGTTAGTAACTTTAGTAAATGATGGATCAGCGCTGACTCGAGACACGAACCCTTTAGAACGATTCAGTCTGATTTGGTGAACTGGTTCGACCGGTTCACTAAAAAGAACCAGTTCAAAAGAAAGATTTGTTCGCGAACCGGACATCACAGAGACAGAGAGATTGCTAACAAAGTTATTTATAGTAACAACTGATTTGTGAGAGCTGTGCTGCCAGCGTGAGTTTATTTTGTTTGTATCTGAGAGTTCTGAATAAACATGAGTCCCAGTCACACCGAGTCCGTCTTCATCATTATTCTACCAACTTTGAAACACATGTAATGTACCATTACAGCTGTCAAGATGAACGAGTTACAAGTAAGTGTTGATTATAGCATTATTTTTAGATATTTTCCTATCATATGAAAAGCGTCAGTGACGCGCATTGAGTACACAGCGCAAACAAAGACACAACAGCAGTAATCGAATGTAATCCAGTTTATTGTGGGTCTAGGCTGGCTAGCCTAGCCGGATACCCTCACACTTACCCCCCTTCTGCTTAATCTCACGCCGCGTAAGGCGCCTCCGCTGTGGGCCAGATGCAGTACTGGGGGTCGGGGATGTTGAAACCTGAGCTTTGGCGTGCGTGAGGTTTATCTCTAAAGATGTGACTCTGCTGATGTTGAGCAGAAACGACTGTATGCACATTTTAGAACCGATAGACGCGACAAGGATGTACAAAACACTGACTCACAAGATAGAAAACACGAAAACACCGTTCTGTCGGGAGAGAGAGAAGCCGCAGCACCAATAATAAAGTTCTGTGTGAACTTGAATAATTAGCTACACATCAGAAATCACTGATCACAGATCAGGAGGAACTGAAAAAAGACTTCTGTTTTCATTTGTACATCCAAACACTGAGAAACTGCCAGCGTTCACTCGTTCACAAGCCATGATCTCTCCAGGACAAATATTGCGCTCTCATGGGCGTGCCAAATTCTATGGGTGGAGGAAAGGGAGGTAACCGTTCCTGTTATGACATCATAACAGGAAAATTCGAGATCAGCTTGTCTGGGCTGTCATTTTCTCAAAGGCAGAGAAAGACAACCAGAACTCGGTTTACACCCATCAAAATTTCTAGCCACTTGGGGACAATATTCAGGCAAGGGGAACTCATATTAATGTTGAAAAACCTCATAAAATGAAAATGTCATGCCATGGGACCTTTAAATATAGGCAATGCTTCAGCTTTCAGTTTATATTCTTAAATTGTATCTATAAATTAGAATAAGACACTATAGGGCTGTTACCGATCAAATTAAATAATTTACACTGTATTAAATAATGTTATGAGATTGTTTAAAATATTTTTTGAATATACAAGTAAGAAATGTTGGAAAGAAGGTTTAAACATGAAACTAAACCGCCAATAGGTGCAGCAGGTGACCGTCTTAATGAGCGAGTCATTGAGTCGATTCGTTCAAACGGCTGATTCATTCAAGATTGGGGCAGTCGTATACGAATAGGTCATTGAATCTTCGATTGAACCGATTCATTCAAACACTGAATCATTCAGTTGCTGTAAGACGCGTTATGGTTCTGCTGTGATCTTTGTTTGGAACTATTTTCGCTGCTGAAATAGATCAAAAACACTCAATATTGCATCTAAAATGTAAGTGACTTGATGTTAATTAATTTTATGGAACTGTCATATGAAATCAGTTTCATGTTCAGTCGTGATGGTATTCAGGAAAACAGCACTCGCTCGTGTGAAGTTGTTTAAAGGGGTCATGAACTGGCTTTTTTTATTTTGTTATACTGTTGTCTGAGGTCAACTTATGACGTCTGCGTGGTTTTTACATTCAGAAACATCATCATGAATAAGTAATAGGCTATTTTCTGCCCTGGTTTGGAGGCTCTCTGAAGAAACGGTCGGTTTTGATGGGCGTGCCGCACTGAAGACTTGGAAGTAAACGCCCACGGCTATGATTGGATAATATTTGCATATTTAATGAGCTTCAGCTCCTCTCAGTACATGTGGGAATCGTCGGGGGAAACGCTCAGAGGGCTCATCAAACAAACACATGATTCATATTCTCATCCACCCGCGATTGATTGGAATGTTATTTTTGTATTGGCCGGCCCGATGTGAATATAACAGCGAACCTTACACACACACACACGCTTGGTCGGCCCGATCAGTGAATAACTGCGACCCGTACACACACACACACCCACACATGCGTGCACAAGAAAGGGATGTTATTTAAGTATTACTTGGTCGGCCAAGTGTGAATACAACCGTGAACCGTACACACACACGCGCTTGGTCGGCCCGATCAGTGAATATAACTGCGAACCGTACACACACACACACACACGCTTGGTCGGCCCGATCAGTGAATATAACTGCGAACCGTACACACACACACACACACGCGCTTGGTCGGCCCGATCAGTGAATATAACTGCGAACCGTACACACACACACACACACACACACACACGCTTGGTCGGCCCGATCAGTGAATATAACTGCGAACCGTACACACACACACACACACACACACACACACTTGGTCGGCCCGATCAGTGAATATAACTGCGAACCGTACACACACACACACACACACACACACGCTTGGTCGGCCCGATCAGTGAATATAACTGCGAACCGTACACACACACACACACACACACACACACACTAGGGCTGGGTTTCGATTCAAATTTCAAGAATCGATTCGATTCCGATTCTCAAGATCTTGAATCGATTATCATTATTCGATTCGATTCGATCCGATCCGATCCGATCTTCGAGATTTAAATAAGTGTTTTTTTAAGAAAGCATTTTTTTCCAGCTGTTACCTGAATTACAGGACTGTAGTTATGCAACATATTGATACTATTATTATAGACATTCAACTGCAAATTAATGGAGTATTGATGGTTGCAAAGAACAAACCCCCTTCCAGAGTGTTGATACAACTGCTTTCACAAACTTGCACTGGTGTAGATGACAGAGGACGCAGAGGTATATCAGCAGCAGTAGACCAATTATTTAGACGAGAACCTGATGTATTATTAAAAATGACATTAAGAATTGACATTAAGATCGCAAAGTTAAAGGAGGCGCTAAGCGTCACCGTAAAGTTTTGTGCGATAACATCCAGGGAATCACCAAACCCGCCATCCGTCGTCTGGCTCGCAGCGGCGGTGTCAAGCGCATCTCCGGTCTGATCTACGAGGAGACCCGCGGAGTGTTGAAGGTGTTCCTGGAAAACGTGATCCGCGATGCCGTGACCCACACCGAGCACGCCAAGAGAAAGACCGTCACCGCCATGGATGTTGTGTACGCGCTGAAGCGGCAGGGACGCACCCTGTACGGCTTCGGAGGATAAACGCCTGAAATCAAGAGAAACCACAATCTGCCAGATCGCAGCTTTTAGCGTTTCTGGAGTTTTCAAAGATGCCATGTTCGTTGTTTTAATGTCCTTCCACCTCGCGCGAACGCGTGAATTCAGTGACGCGGCAAATTAAAATGTAAGCCTATTATTAAATCGATCCTCTGAGTTACGGATCAATCTTTAGAAATTAATATGAAAATCGATTCAGAATTGGTGAATCGATTTTTTCAACACAGCCCTAACACACACACACACACTTGGTCGGCCCGATCAGTGAATATAACTGCGAACCGTACACACACACACACACACACACACACACACACACGCTTGGTCGGCCCGATCAGTGAATATAACTGCGAACCGTACACACACACACACACACACACACACGCTTGGTCGGCCCGATCAGTGAATATAACTGCGAACCGTACACACACACACACACACACACACACACACGCTTGGTCGGCCCGATCAGTGAATATAACTGCGAACCGTACACACACACGCACACACACACACTTTGCGAGCCCTGGCATTACAAGTCCGAGTCTGATGTCTTTCTTTGACTAACAAGGAAGTTTTCAGCTCTGAAACTTACAGGATATTCTTATATCATGATGAACTTTTATATATCAAAGGCTCAAAAAGGGAAAGTTGATTTCTCAGTTCATCACCCCTTTAACTGTATCATATGTTATAAATATTAAAACTCCACGTTTAAAAAAATTTTTTTAGCAGTGTCAACTGAAATTCTCTGTGTGAGCGACGCTCATTTGTTTTATTTATTTATTTTATTTCATTTGTTTATTTGTCAGGGACAATGTACAAAATACATTAATCTTAAGAAAAGATGTTTTGTACCAGAGTTAGCTAATGCTAGTTTCCATCTGCAGTCCCCGGGCAGGTGCACACAATATTAAAACATTACATTACAAATAACTTTCAATAGCACTAACAAATACGTGTAATATAAAAAAAAAAAAAAAAAAAACATCACAACCTAAAATATATAGGCTACTGTTGTGATTTCTCCTCGAGAGCGTCAACAGCGCAACCTTGTTACCGTCAGTTCATTATACATTATATATTATTATCCACTATCGATCGCCATTTACACTAAATTAATGCAGATTTATCCTTGAATTTTGGTGATTCCCTAGTTCCTTGTCCTTTGTTTTTGCCGTTTTAATCAGCTTGTCCGGTCGGGCAAGTAAAATTCTCTTTCACTTGTCCCTTCAAAAAATCCACTTGTCCCGGACAAGTGTTAATGTCGAGCCCTGCATGGTATCACATAGATGATTACACATATGCAAATGATATGCAGATGAGGATATGCATAGTAAAACTAGGCATTGTGAGCTCCATATGTGGTCATTTCTGGGAAGAGATGGGGTGGAGCCGCATGCATCTTCCTCTGACTGGGCTTTATTAGAGGAATTGCGCGCAGGTTCTTGTACTTTTGAGCGCACGCAAAATCTAGCTTGTGTGTGTACGCACACTTCTAGGAAGAAATCTACGGAAAATTTTATAAATGAGGCCCCAGTTTTCAGAACTGTAATGTTACTGAAGGAACTCTAGAATAGAAACATTAAAATACTGAATGTACCCGAAGTCAGCCATACACAACATCAACATGCAACTGTTCATTTATGTCTCTACAATGAATCAAATAAAACTCATGTCACATTTCTGGAAGCAATACACCCTTAAAATCACAATTTAGTAGTAGCGTATCACACCCATTCAACCCCAATAATGAGGAAAACTGCATGAAAATACCAAAGAGTGGAAGTGCTATCAGACCGCCAGCAGGTGGAGACACACACACACACACACACACACACACAGGTGTCGCTCAGACTGCACCGCAGACACTGACCACCAGAGGCCGCCAGAGACCAGCAGAACTCAAGAGCTCAGGCAATCAGGCTGATCCACTGACCCGCTCCTCAACTCTAACACTTCTTGAGTCTCTCTGATCAGTGAGTGAGACAGGAAGAAACAGCCTCTCTGATTACACCAATCAAATGATTGATGCAGTTGCTGCCAGCCAATCACTGGGCTCTATTTACGCTCTCTCTCATTTCAGACACAGAACCTGGTAGATCTGAACTAAAGCAGAAAGATCTTTTTCCTGCTCCAGTCCTGCAGTGGAGTTAGATATTGAGTTAGATATTGAGTTAGATATTGAGTTAGATATTGAGTTAGATATTGAGTTAGATATTGAGTTAGATATTGAGTTAGATATTGAGTTAGATATTGAGTTAGATATTGAGTTAGATATCGCAGATGAACATCAACTTTCTCTAGGTATCAAATGTATAAATGTTGGTTTGTGAGAACAGAAGGAAACAAAATGATTTCCACAGCAATAGAAACATCTATCTATCTATCTATCTATCTATCTATCTATCTATCTATCTATCTATCTATCTATCTATCTATCTATCTATCAATGTATCCATCTATCCATCCTTCTATCCATCCATCCTTCCATCCATCCATCTATCCATCTATCTATCTATCTATCTATCTATATATCCATCCTTCGATCCATCCATCCATCCTTCTATCCACCCATCCATCCATCCATCCATAAATGTATCCATCTATCTATCTATCTATCTATCTATCTATCTATCTATCTATCTATCTATCTATCTATCTATCTATCTATCTATCTATCTATCTATCTATCTATCTATCAATGTATCCATCTATCCATCCTTCTATCCATCCATCCTTCCATCCATCCATCTATCCATCTATCTATCTATCTATCTATCTATCTATCTATCTATATATCCATCCTTCGATCCATCCATCCATCCTTCTATCCACCCATCCATCCATCCATCCATCCATAAATGTATCCATCTATCTATCTATCTATCTATCTATCTATCCACCCATCCATCCATCCATAAATGTATCTATCTGTCTGTCTGTCTGTCTGTCTGTCTGTCTGTCTGTCTGTCTATCTATCTATCATCCATCCATCTATCCATCTGCCTATATATCCATCCATCCTTCTATCTATCCACCCATTCCATCCATCATCCATCCTTCTATCCATCTATAAATGTGTCCATCTATCATCCATCTATATATCTATCTATCCATCTGTCTATCTGTCCATCCATCCATCCATCCATCTATCTATCCTTCTCTATTTAAAAAGAAGATATGTCTGTCTGTCTGTCTGTGTATCTATCTATCCATCCATCCATCCATCTGCCTATATATCCCTCCGCCTATTTATCCATCCATTCGCCTATCTATCCATCTGCCTATCTATCCACCTATATATCTATCTATCCATCCACCCATCCATCCTTTTATCCATCTATAAATGTGTCCATCTATCATCCCTCTATATATTTATCTGTCCATCCATCCATCCATCCATCCGTCTATCTATCCTTCTCTATTTAAAAAGAAGAAAAAAATGAGTAAATTACCTTACCTAACAAGAAAAGGTTGCAGCTATTTATTTATTTTTGTTTGTTTGTTTGTTTGTTTGTTTTGTAAACATAATTTGATTAAAAATTATTTTGATTTAAGTCAATGAGCTGATCTGGAGAAACACGTGATGGAAGTTTTAACTCAAAGTTACTGATATCTAGCGCTAAGAACACGACATCATTACACAAATACATGTTAAATATAAATCTTAATATAAGCAGTGCAAAAAGAGATTTATCACATGACACAGTGGAAGAGTTATCAGTGCAGGTGCATCGCATCACTTCACACACACACACAGTTTGTTTCATCTGATGTGAAGAATCAAGTGAAGGTTATGCGTTCAGCTCGAGCTCCAGCAGTTAAGAAGAGTTTGAGGACAGAGCTCTTACCTTGACTGAGCGCGATCTCCTTCATTCAGATCAAGTCCAGTGATAGTCCACTAATATTCCCCCAGTGTCCTGACGCGCGCATCTCCTTCACATTCACCTCCAGAAGGGAGCGAGCGTTCAAGCGGCGCGCGTTACAATCATCCCTGAGTGTTATTTATGTGTTTAAAACACTAAAGACACTCAATATAAACCTCGAAACGCATTTCGACAAGAGCAACTCTGTCGTGGAAGTGGAAGGTAAGCATAAATCCATATTTCCCTGAAGATAAAGAGAGCTCCGCTGCGCGCAAAGTCAGAAGTTCAAGCTTCTGAAAGTTCCCAAACTCAACAAGTGCGCCCTTCATTCCACAGGCGCTCACACGCGCTCGGACTCCGAGCAGCACCGCTGCATCATGGGATTTGTAGTTTCGTAGGATATTATGCTATTTAACAACATCTAATGAGGGCTATAGCTATCTTATGGAAAAGTTTTAAGTTTCCATTAGTATTAAGTTTCCATTTTAAAGCCTATATTACGAGTATTTTTAACTTATTTCATTTTAGTTAATTAAATTAATATTTCTTAAAGAGATAGTTCACCCAAAAATAAAAATTAGCCCATCATTTACTCACCCCCAAGTCATCCTAGGTGTGTATGACATTCTTCTTTCAGACGAATAAAATCTGAGTTATATTACAAAAGTCCAGGCTAATCCAAGCTTTAGAATTTGATTCATAGTTGCTCTGTTTTTGAAGTCCATAAAAAGTGCATCTGTTAATAAAAGCCTTCTGAAGCGAATCGACGCGTTTGTGTAAGAAAAATATTCATATTTTTAACTTTATCACGTAAACTTTCGGCCAACTGCATTCCATGGAAAAGTGTTGAATGTTGAAAGTGAAACTCAAGATGCGTTCGTGACGTCATGACGAGCGGACCTGGTCGCGTTATTCTTTCCATCGGCAGGAGAACTTTCAACAATTTTTCCATAAATTGAACAGGGAAGGCGATCGGCAGGAACTTTACTTGATAAAGTTTTAAATATGGATATTTTTTCTCACACAAACGCATCGATTCGCTTCAGAAATCCTTTATTAACACCCAGGAGCCGCGTGGAGCAGTTATATGACCGGTAGATGCACTTTTTATGGACTTCAAAAACAGAGCAACTACGAATCAAATTCTAATGCTTGGATTAGCCTGGACTTTTGTAATATAACTCTGAATTTATTCGTCTGAAAGAAGAATGTCATATACACCTATGACTTGAGGGTGAGTAAATTATGGGCTAGTTTTCATTTTTGGGTGAACTATCCCTTTAATATAGGCCTACAGTTAAACTCCACTCAATTATTTTATGTTACTGAAAACTTAACTGTATTGATAAAAACCATTCATATAAAAAAAAAAAAAACATTAACCTGCTAAAACACATACAATAACATGTAATGTCTTTCAAGCAAATGCTGAACTAGAAATCTGCTGTAACTTTCAGTTTGAGTTCTGCTTAATATAATCAGGTATTGAGTTCATGTAACTTTGCCTATTAAGTGCAATAAATGACTACAAATTAATTTGGTCACACTTTAGAGTCCAGTTCTCACTATTAACTACGACTTTTAAAGGATTAGTTCACCCAAAAATGAAAATTCCGTCATTAATTAATTACCCTCATGTCGTTCAACACCCGTAAGACGAGAATAGTTTTTGTGCGCAAAAAAAACCCTAAATAACGACTTATATAGTGATGACGATTTCAAAACACGTCCTCATCATGAAGCTTCAAAGCGTTATGAGTCAGTGAGTCGATTCAGCGGTTTGAATCGCCAAAGTCACGTGATTTCAGCAGTTTGGCGGTTTGACACGCGATCCGAATCATGATTCAACTCACTGATTCATAACGCTTCGAAGCTTCATGATGCAGTGTTTTGAAATCAGTCATCACTATTACTACTACTAAGTCGCTATTTAGGGTTTTTTTTGCGCACAAAAACTATTTTGGTCGCTTCATAAAGTTATTGTAGAACCACTGTAGTGAGATGGACTTTGTAACGACGTCTTTAGTGTCTTTTATGGGTCTTGAGAGTGTAAAGTGCATTGAGCCAATGGATTTCAACTAAAATATCTTCATTTGTGTTCTGAAGATGAACGGGTGTCAAACGACATGAGGGGAAGTAATTAATGACAGAATTTTCATTTTTGGGTGAAATAACCCTTTAAATATAATAATAATGTCTATATAAATCTTATATACAACCCGGGTTCTTGACTCATTTATTAAGAATCCTTAAAAAGATTATATATATAGATATGGATAAATGTCTTCAATGATTGCATAATGATTGTTTAATAATTTTTTTTTTTTCTAGAGATAAAGTATATTTACGAGCTGTTTAATTAATTGAGTTTAATTAAAAAAAAAATATATATATATATTTATATAACCCCCATAAAGGATATGAAGTGCCCGTTGGGTTTCCAGAAGCTTTTCTTCTAAAAAAAATTATATTCTTGATATTAAATGTCCGTGTCAACTATTTAGTATATTCATAATAACGGCATAGGATTTATTATATATTCAGATTTGTATATATTCTGTTCTGCTTGAAATTGTCCCTTTATAACACTTTATTTTTAAATAAATAAATGAGTTGTGCAAATGCGTTCTAAAGAAGCGATGTATTGAATAATCCACGCTCACCCACACACATACTTCTGGGTTGGTGAGCTTGTCCAAGTTGCATTAC